>VDFB02270651.1:20298312-20403464 GCA_007258455.2 Sequoia sempervirens | reverse complement strand
TGAACACTTTCAACAAGATCTTAGCCTTCAACAAGCTGGGCGCCCCTAGGCTATACTTGCGCTTTTTGGCTTTTCCTCTAAGAAATCTTCATATTTTGACCATTGAAAACTCCGTCTCGATCACTGAAATAACCGTGTGCAACGTGAAACGTCGTTGTGAGATGCTCCTCCATCGTGAAAAGCTCCATTTTGAGTCTCTATTTCAAGTTCTGTTCAATAAAACTGACTTTGACTGACAAAATATTGACAAAAACTCCATGCTAGATATTGCCCAAAGCTGTATTTTATATCATTTTAGCAAGATTAGACTCTTTTAAACAAAAGGAAATGCCTTGATGAAGCAAAAAATTTGGTTTTAGGTACAACGTGATCATGACTTCGTTTCTTACCGTATGGAGGTATACTAAGGAGTTTGATTTTGAGTTGAGAAGCCTATCTATCTTCTTTCCTAGAACTGTGGTTGACAATGGTATGGTTGTTATTGTTGAATCTGGGCATCCTAGACATGAGACGTTGCATGATCTTGATCTTAGTCCTTTAAGATCTTTCAGTTTGAGTATCATGGATGGTAACACTTTGGGGTTACAAGGAAGGTTAGTGCAGCATTGGCGCTGATGTTTTCACTTATGTGATCAAAGTGGTGCAGCATCGGCATGGTGGGTCCTTCCTGAGATGGATTTGGGAACCTGGGATCATACTTGTTTTGGTATGGATCAGTCTTAACTTTTCTAGAGTTATGGTGGCATTGCTTGAGGACAAGCAATTTTGGGAAGGGCAAACTGTAATGTTCCCGTTTTTAGCACTTCACTTTTCAGTGATTGGTAGCCCATTCCCAGTGTGCTGTCGGCTAGTCAGTGGTAGAATTAGGGTTTCCGGTTGCTTGGTGGGTTCTCTTGATGATTCAAGGTTTTGTTGGTTGGAGTTTGGTTGTTTGGATTCTGGTTTCCTTCTGGGTTTTCAGAGAGCTTTGCAGAGGTATGACTTGCAACTGCGTCGGGCAACCTTTCCGGACTTACTATTTTTAGTAAGTTACGACGGCTACATCCTGAAGTTTGGGATTTTGGATTGCGGATTCTTTCTGGGTTTTCAGAAAGCTTTGCATTGGTATCGCATGCACTTTGATCCGGGCAACTTTCTGGAATTTACTATTTTTAGTAAATTCTATTTCTGGCAGTGGTCCTGTTGGTTTCGGCATGGATGGCTCTCATCTTCTGTCTATGCTAATGTTATGCTGCCAGAATGGTACTGGGACTGCTTCGAGGAATGTATGCCTCCTAGCTTTGGCATTGCTTCTTGCTTGAAAGATAGCAACTAGTGATGAGATAGTCGTAGTTGAGTGGATTTTTGTAGTGAGGTTTGCTTTGTAGCATTTGCTTGCATTTTAGTTCAGTTTCTAGCATATTATATCAAAAATTTGGAGTTGCTAATATCATGGCTGATCTGTAGTTTCATTCATACATTTGAAAATAAAAATATTTTGGTTCTGGGTATTGCATATATTTGTCTAACCTCTTGGGGCGCCCCTTTATACAAGTTTGCAGATTTTTTTGAGGTCTCTATGATTTTATCTACAGCAAGTCGCCCCTCTTAGGGCCGTACCATCTCTGGAGCAGCTTTGGAATGCGTGTAAAAATTAATAACAAGCTTTTTGAGTTGGTTCTTTGATGTAACTTGGACGCCTTCATCTTAGGGAGGTAATGCATTTGATTTGAGGTCTTTTGGTTAAGAAATGAGTGAGTTGTGAGCTTTTCAATAGGGTTCTGTATTGCTGGTTAAGAAATTTCAGTCCATGATCAGTTATATCAGTTCGCTTAAAGTCCATCATTTGAGTTGGGTTTGGGAGGGAAGTCACTGTGAGCATTGAGAAGACATTAAACTTTATTGCAGCATTGTTAGACCTTCTTATCTTATGCTCCTGGCAGGCATTTTCTATCATATAGTAAGTTGAACAGTAGTACTGTCAGCATTCTTCTTATCTTCCCTTCATGCTTTATAATACCCACTGGATAAGTGGAAGAGGCTGGCTTGCCGCCTATTTACATTTGAATTGCATGGTAGTTCTTAGCATCTCCGCCCTATGGTAGCTCCATTCCCACTCCGGGTTTGAAAGCACATTCTGGGTGTTGAGTTTACTTTCAGCATTTGTAGTGGTAGAGATCCTCTGACCATATGCTCGTCCATCTTGGACACATTCTTGGTTAGAGTTACTTCCAGTTGCAGTTTCTGATTAATGTACTGACGATCCTCTTGCCATATGACAGCCTCTCTCTTGTTGAGATTGAGTGCGCATTCTTGGCAACGAGTTATTTGTAACTGCTGGTTTGATTGGACTAACCCTAACGGGTGCTTCTGCATTGTTGTGTACTTGGAAAAATTTGAAAAATTTGTTCGGGATATTTCAGATGCATCAGGGGAAGGTGTTGGGGCTGTTTTGATGCAAGATAAGCATCCCATTGTGTTTGAAAGTAGAAAACTAAGGGGTGTTGAAAGGACCTATTCCATCTATGACAAGGAAATGCTTGCAATCATGCATGCATTAGCAAAGTTTAGACAGTATCTGGTGGGGAGCAAGTTTGTGGTCAAGACTGATCACAACAGTCTCAAGCACTTCATGCATCAGAAGGACTTGAATGAAAGACAACAAAAATGGGTGAGTAAGCTTCAAGCTTACGATTTTGACATTGAGTATGTCAAAGGGAAAAATAATGTTGTGGCTGATGCTCTATCTAGGAGACCTCATTTGAGCTCGTTGTGTGAGCTTACTTTTGATTGGAAGGAGATGTTGCTTGCTGATTATGCGAAAAATCAGTTTGCAACCAGCATCATTGAAGGTACTTTTCATGATGAAAGGTACAAGGTAATTGATGGTTTGATACATTACAAGGGAAGAATCTTTTTGGTGGCTGATTCCAAACTCAAGAAGAAGATTTTGATGACCTTCCATGACATTCCACTTGCTGGTCATCAAGGATATTCCAAGACATATAGGCAGATTCGGGAGAGGTTTTCTTGGAAGGGGTTGAAAGAGGAAGTCCAACGCTACATCAAGGAGTGTCCCACTTGTCAGATGAACAAAAATGAGCATTCTCTTCCGGCCGGTCTGTTGCAACCTCTTCCCATTCCCAACTAAAAATGGGAAAGCATATCAATGGATTTCATCACAGGGTTGCCAAAGGCTCAAGGCAAAGACTGTATCTATGTTGTAGTGGACAGATTGACAAAGTTTGCTCACTTTTTTGCCATCACTAGCACATTTTCAGCAGCTCAAGTTGCAGATTTGTTTTTTCATGAAGTGTTTAGATTGCAGGGGTTGCCAAAAAACATTGTGAGTGATAGGGACAACAAGTTCCTAAGCACCTTTTGGCAAGAGGTTTTCCGGATGAGTGGTACAGTGCTTACTCCTAGCACTAGCTATCACCCTCAAACTGATGGTCAAACTGAGATAGTGAACAAATGGTTGGAAGGCTATCTTAGAAATTATGTCTCGGAGCAGCAAAGAGCGTAGGTGAAATGGCTCCACATTGGAGAGTATTGCTACAATTCATCCTTTCACATGTCAATAAGGATGTCCCCATTCATGGCTTTCTATGGTTATGAGGCCCCTAACTTTGCTGATTTAGTGTTTGGTGATAGCAAAGCTCCTCAAGCCAAGGATTGGTTGCAGCAAAGTCAAGATATTTTGAAGTCCTTGAAGAACAACCTTCAAATAGCACAAAATCAGCAGAAGATGTACGCTGATCAGCAGCGTGTTGAGCGTTCATTTGAGGTTGGTGATATGGTTTATCTTCAACTTCAGCCTTACAGACAGTCTACACTCAAGAAGAGTGGAGCTGAGAAGGTAAAACCTCGCTTCTATGGGCCATTCAAAGTCATCAGAAAGGTCGGAGCAGTGGCTTATGAGTTGGAACTACCGTCGAGTAGTAAGGTCCACAATGTGTTCCATGTGTCTCGCCTCAAAAACGCACTGGGACACAATGTTGTTGCTTCGTCACAGTTGCCTCCCTTGGACGAAGAAGGACAGTTGACTTTGATTCCAGAGGAGATTATTAATTCCAGAGAGCGTTCCTTGAGGAGAAGAACGATCAAAGAGTACTTGGTTAAGTGGAAAAACTTGCCTTTGGAGGATGCAACTTGGGAGAACGAGGAGATCCTACAGCATCCAGATTTGCGATTGCTTGAGGGCAAGCAATCTTGGGGAGGGCAGACTGTAATGTCCCCTTCTCAAATGTGATCTTTCCAGTTGACCGTTGGCCTATTCCGGAGACCCATAGGCTACTCGGATGGTGAAATTAGGGTTTCTTGTTATTGAGGAGGTTGTTGCTTGAAGTTTGGAAATTGGATGGCGGATTCTTTCTGGGTTTTCAGAGAGCTTCGTAGTGGTATAGTCAGTTTGGTGTTTCGAGCAACTTCATGAATTTACTATTTTTAGTAAATTCTATTTCTGGCAGTGGTCCGGTTGGCTACAGTGTGCTTGGCTCTCTTCTTCTGCCAGTACAGTCAGTGTTGGGACTTCTGGCCCTTTGGTGCAATTTTTATGGAGAGATAAGTATTTTCACATTATAATATTATATTTTAATATTAGAACACCCCCTTGCCTAGCATTATAACTTTATGTTGTTTTTAAAAAGGGGACTTTATGGGTAAATGCTTCATTGAGGGATAAATTATATTTGGAGGCCAAATTATGGGTTAAGTGAAAAAAGACGCCTACTTGAGGAAAGATTGATTTTTATAAAAAGGTGAAATATTTTATTAAAGGAAAAAGGATGCCACCTTTTGGTGGGAAAAGTGTTGAATTCAAATTGGAGTTTGGGCGCCCTTCTTGAAGTTTCTAGAAGGCTCTCCTCATGTCTATATATTCAGACCTCAACTCTTCATTTGGCATCTTTTGTCTACCTTACTGTTATGTTGTTGGATTGACTTCAGGCACTCGTTTCGAGGAAAGCATACCTCCTAGCAATGGCTCATCTTCTTGCTTGAAAGATAGCAACTAGTTGAGGGTTAGTTTGTAATAGGTTTGTTTTGCATTTTCAGTTGAGTATTTGCATTTTGGAGTTCTAGTTTGTATTTTCTGTCTCATTTCTAGAGTTGCTGAATATCATTGAGGAATGTAAGATTTACTCATAGCTCTTGAAATAAAAATGCTATTGTTATGGGTATTGTTTCTATCAATTTGTTTATGCTGGGCGACCCATTTAGCTAAGTTTTAGATTTTATAATGCTCATTTAGATTTTTAAAAGCAAATCGCCCTTTTAAGAGGGCCGTACCATTCTGGGAAGTGCTTTGGGTTTTGTGCAAAATAAATGGAGTTTATTTGGTGAGGTTTAAACATTCATTTTGGGGCGCCATCATCCCTAGAGCAATCTGCACTTGGTTTCATGTCTTTAGGGTGAGTTTTGAGCAAGATATAAACATTTGAGTGAGTGCTGATTTGCTGGTTTGTCATATCAGTCCTATATAATTGCAGACTTGAGTAAAATCTGAGTCTAGAGAGGCTTGTGGATTTTTTGAGGAAGTCTGATTTCTCTTTGCAGCAATGAAGAACTTGAATCTTGGAGATTTGTCTACATTCTATCTTATTGTAAGTTGACTAGTAGTACTATCAGCAGTTCTCATCTTTATCTCACATTTTCTCTATCTGTACTTCCCACTGAATAAGTGGAAGAGGCTGGCTTGCCGCCTATTTACTTTCAGTTAGTAGTATAGGGACCCTCTGACCATATGCTCACCATCCCTCGGCGCCATTCTTGGTTAGGGTTACTTCAGTTCATCATGCATTGATTCTCTGACCATATGCTCGTCTGTCCCAGACGCATTCTTTGTTAGAGTTCCTTTCCAGTTGCATAAGCATTAGATCCTCTGACCAATGCTCACGCCTTGCCCACATTGGGATCCTGGTGTACATTCTGGTTAGAGTTGCTTTCCGCATCGTTTTGGGTTAGAGCTAACCTTAACGGGTGCATGTTGTTTTGTAACTGTTATTGGAAAAATAAAAAAATTGGTCTGGTTCATTACACTTCCATAGGTAATTTCCCATCAACTTATGGGAATGATCAAAATGGGACAGTGCTGCAACAATCTTATCTTCACCAACCTTAAGTTGGTTCTCCAAATCATGCTTAGGGACAAAGGTAAATTCATTAGTTGAAGTAGTGGGCTGCCTATGGAGAGCTTGACTCTCATCAAAAAATTCTTCCGAAGTGTCTTCTTGCTGGTCCGGAACTAAGGCAGCATTAGTTCCCATCACAAACTCCTCATCATCATTCCAAAAAGTGGTCTCAATGGATGATGATTCGCTATCCTCATGCAGAGAGGTAAGACCGCTCTTAGGACTATCAAAAGAGTCCCCAAGCATAACCTCCATGTTGCCTACTAGGATACTCGTGCAACCTTGTCCTGTAGGCTCCCCTGTTTCTCCCTTTCTACCTTCTATAGGATCAACTGGATGAAGATCAACTGAAATAGACCCAATCTCTATATTGCTGCTCCTTGCTTCCCCTGTTGACGTTTCTTCTCTATCTGTTGATTTTTCTTCATGTGTAGGTGATGTGACTTTATTGGAATCAACTATCACACTAGAAGATGTTTTATGATCACCCAAAGAGTCCATGCCATTGCTATCCAAAGCACTGACATGAACTATGCTAGCCTCTAATGTAGGAGCCTCTTGTGAAACCTCTTGCAAGGATGATGTAGACAAATCATTACCCAAGGCTGTCCTAATGCCTTCTTGATTCAAATCAGCATGTCTATCTAATTCATCATATAAATTTTTGTATACCTCATTGGAACTTGAAGACACTCAATCATTCTCACGAAGAGTTGTATCAACCATGTGTGAAGATTCTCTCAACAGTTCATAAGCTATAATGTGATATTCCTTCCTTGCATGCTCAGTCTTGTGGCAAAGATTCGGGTGCATGTCCATCTAGTTCTTGAAAGGAAGATTCTCCTTAACATGTTGAGGAAGAATGCTATACTCCTCAAATATGCTAATCACCACCGCTTCTTTGTTTTGTGGTGTTGGGATTTTGCTAGTAGAAAGTGAGGTTGATCCTTTAGATAGTCCCAACCTTGAAAGTGAATCATTTAAACGCTGCAATTTTTGTATGGTCTTGTATTTTGTTTGCTCAATTTTTTCCATGTTTGTTTATTGCCAAACAACTTTGCCATGATGACCTTTTTCGTTGTCCCAACTGAAGACCACTGAAAACCAAATCCAAACTGACTTGTGCACAACTAATTTCACACCAATTGAACGTAATGATTACCCAACAGGCTGGCAGGAATATGGCTCTGATACCACTAAGATATCTCTACTAAATCTAACCCCAAAAACTCATTTTTCAGAGTGTTGACATTTCGTCAAACAGTTGTGCAAATTCATGAATTATGATTTTCCGACTGCTGTTCTGATTTTCTGAGTTTTGTTTGATTGCTTTTGATGTTTGGTTGAGTGTTTTCAATGCCAATAACATAAAGGGAATGCATAGAACTGATATATAAATGATTACACAAGATAAATTGATAAACCCACTTCCATTTATGCCATTAAATTGAAGATATAAGGTCTGATTAAAATGACAGTTATGTCTGATATGAAACTTATCAAACTGTAACAGCTCTATTAAGCCCAATACAAATGAAAGATTTGAATACCCAATATGCCAATAACATACCCGTTCTATGCCAACATGAAAATACAATGTATGAAGGCTGATATGAGCATGATAACAATGGTAGAAGACTGAAATAGAATGTGAAATATGCAGCTACAGGTCTGATCATTGTTATGGAAGTGCTGATATGAAATTGGTTGCCAAAATCAACTTCAAATGCCCACGAAACCCCTTCCAAATGATGGTGCACCAACTAGAAATGGTACGACTGGTATGGAAGATGTCAAATCCTCAATATAAACTTGTCAAACGACTGGAATAAATCTGCAATGATGATTGTGCCACAAACCCTAGGTGCACTTAGCCAAAACTTGTACAACCAACAAGTAGAATGCAAACATGTGATAGTATTGGCCTGGTTGAGACTCGATCTATCAATGGTTGCATCTGATCTGAAGAAATATGCTGATATAACACTGTTGCAAACTCAGACTTGAAAATTAAACACCCAAAACTCCTCCAATGAAGCTCAAACGAAGACTCAATGTAGGTCCTCCTCAAAGGTGAATTGGGTTCTCATCCAATTCATGATAGCCCTTGGGAGTTTTCGTTCCTAGAAGACTGAAATCAAGCTGAAACCCTTCTCCAAAGCTCAAACCTGCAAGTGTTGATATGAAAATTGACAAATGAATGCCAAAATAGAAGCCCAAAATTCACTTTATAACCTCCCACGAACTTTTCTAGAAAAGATAATAAAATATTCCTCCTCAAGGGTCTTTTCCTCATCAAAAGAAAGGGCCATTTTTTAAAAACAACTTTGTTTCACTAGGATGGGGGCACTTTTTAGTATTCACTTTATAATTCTCTGTTACTATTCACTTTTACTATTCTATTAAAGCAAACTTTAATATTTTCAATTTATCCCTGGATTCAACAATTGAACTCCAAACTGAAAGGCTCGTAAAGCTCCCGGCTAGGCTCCGCATCCCTCGATTGGGTCCCCTAACCATACCGTTGACCTACGGGAATCCTAATAGTAGGCCAACCTCGGCTAGTCTGAGCTGCCTTAGGAAGGGACATTACAGTTCACCAAGAATCTAACTCAATGGAATTTGACTCCAAGGTGTCTGGATAACCTCAGAAGAATTTGTTGTCTCTGTAGATCCCTGTACAACTTGCATACTTCATTTTGTTGTTGAGAATCATCAGATTAGGAGTGTTAAAAATTACTTAGTTGGTTTGACTAGATATATAGAATTTGAACATATTGACATACTGGCATAGTAAGTTAAACATACTGACATTCTGATTATCAAATTTAAATAACAAAATTGACATGAATGCAGATTTTAATTGTAATTTACCATCTGAAAAAGTCTGTCAAATTCCTGCCCTTCAAACAAATTTAGTAGTGAATCCTAGGTGAGACTATAGGTTACTTGTAATGTTGTGCAAGGTAAGATTGTACTACACTATTTTTGATTAGGTCAACGACACTTTAGATGCTGTGCAGTCTAAATTCATAGCCAAAAACTTGAGCACAGTGCCCTTAAGCTCAAGCAACTGTTGGAGCACATTGGCTCTCCTATTCTAGCGCTATCTAAAAATGCTTGGAGGTGAAAAAGGGGAGGGACAAGATATAATAAATGGAGAAATAAAAGGGCGGTGCACCAAAATAGTGTGTACTTACTCCCAAAGGAACAAGATATGCACAAAATAGCTGGAAATCTAAATATTCAACAGTAAAATAGACATGGTAAATGACTAATGTTAGAGGTAAGAAATTTAACACCCTAATGAGCCTAAATCATCCATATAAAACTCAAAATTGAGGGCAAAATGAAAAAGTCATAGAATCTTGTACTAAATGTCTTTGAAAATACACAGTAACACAACTCTCCAAAGGTCAGAAGCTTGCTGAATACAAAAATAAAACAGCTACCAAGGCAAGAAAATTTGCAATAGAGTCAACCTCTTGCAACACTGAGTTGCTTTTTTATTTATTTACAATACAAACAAATCTAGCCATTGGAAGCATTGTTTTAAAACTCTTGACTTAGCAAAACTTGGAAAACCCAATTTTGACATGGACTCTGCAACTAAGCAGAAACTTGGCAAAACTTAGTAAATTAAAAAAAAAGACTTAAAACTCATTAAAAACATAAAGAGCACGCAAAATACAGCTACAAAACATATGAAATAAGTCAATAAAACGTCGGGAGGTGTTTTCTATTAGATTTAATAAAAAAGGAGTATAGTATTAGATGAATATGTGCATACAACCAATTATATGAATTCCACGCAAGTTACAACAATTTATAAATTTCTCTTCCTAGTATACATCCCAGTGATGGTTGGGGTCCTACTCCTTGCAGTTGGTTGCAGCTCCATCCTTGTACTAGAAAATAATGACACCTCAAGATCACAATCATCCTCAACCATGATTTTATCTAATCCAATGCCTCTTAGTTCTGCTACATCCTCCTTTGCTTGCCTTTCAATATCAGTAATCTCATCTTTTGTAAACATGAGATCCTCATGCTATATGGATCAATGGCATCCAAGTCAACTGCCTATGACTATCTAAGCCCTTCACTTTTTTGATTGAAGGTGAAGGTTGGATTGCATGAAGATAAGGTCATTGAGGCTGAGGCACTTTTGTGTCAACTTGTTGCACTTTTTAGTGTGAATGGCATCAAATAATCTCCCTTTGTGCTCACATCTAGAAGCACCTCAAGGTTGAGACTCAATTGGAAGGGCTAGTTTTGAGATTCTGGATAGCTAGTGGCAAAGGGAAGAGCTTTTCCTTTGCATGTTTGTATCTTTGTGACTCTCCAATAATCAAGTCCCTAACCTTTCCTTCAAATTTCATCCTCTCAATGCATGTTATGTGGCCCTCCACAACCACCCCATTAACTTGAAGTTGAATATGTAGAAAAAGCAGGGTTGAGGTAGTATGTTGCCGCATGAATGGGGTGGTGGAGTTGATTGTTCCACCTTTGACCAATAATGTTCCAAATGGATTCAAATTTTCTTCTATTTCCCTTCTAATACTTTTGGATGGCCTCCTTGATGTTGTCCATGGCTTCATATAGGTACCTCATTAGGTTTTACTCCCCATCCACACAGCACAAAACCTTGACTAAAGGCTCCAAGATCTACAAACAAATCAAAGTGGCAATTAAAAATTGAATGATATCTAGTAATTGGAATTTAAAAAAAGTGAACTTAAAAGGGTACAATTTAAAATTGAAATTGAAATTTGAAGTTACCTTGATGATCTCATTAACTCTCTTTGCAAAAACATCAACCAAAAATGTCTTTGCAACCCTCTATCCAACTATCATTTTTGAATAAGAAGAATCCACTGTCCAGCCACTGTTCGCTCACAAACATCTACCTTTAAGGTGTTAGCAAACCATAAATACTCTGCAAGGTAATGAAGTTAGTTGCAAACCATTTGATACCTATTTGAACAAGCTCCTCCTTTCGTAAGCATCCGCTCTAACAAACTCCTTTGGTGTGCTCTTTCATCAAGCTAAGCACCCAAGGGTGGTTGTAGATGTACTTGGTGGTTTTTTTAAGGTCTTCCTCCTTGGATTTCACTCATTCCAACAATAAATCAAGGTAACGAGCAGCATAAGGGCTCCAGAAAAGTGTGTCAAGTGCCTCTCCTCAAGTAGTCTCCCTACCACCACAAACATTGCTACACAAAAACATTCTTGTACTGCTTGAACAAGGCGATAAATTTCTCAGTTTCTTCAGGAGTACAACACTTGCCCAAATTCACAAACTGAGGCTTGTCTTCAGTACCTATGTTAACTTGATTATATTCTGATGAAGTATTCACCCCTGAACTTTTCTGATCTTGGATGTAACGATCATGCCTGTCAAAGATATCCTCTAAGGATACAAAACCTTTAGGAATCTGATTTCCTTTCAACTGTATGATTCCAGATTCTATAACCTCAGATTCTTCAACAATTGACTCTCTGTGAGAAGTTGAACTCCCTTCAAAGAACAATTCTTTATAGTTGTCTCCCATGACGAGAAATTCTTCAATATCTTCATCGTCACTAAAGACTTGCTAGTTGTCTGAATTATCAGGAACAGCTGGTCTGTAAATTAGCTCAATAGCAAATGAGTTTTGACGAAAGTCAGAGTTAGGCATAAAAAGAGCGGCTGAAACTGCAAGAGCATCAGCTTTGCTATTGTTCATTCCTGAAATATATTTGATATTGAATGCATCAAACCAATTGATTGCATTCCATACCCTCTGCCTGTAGTTCTGGAGACGATTCTTTCTTACTTGAAACTGCTCTCTGACCTGCTTAACGATCAAAATAGATTACTTCCGGCTTGATGAAAATAGATTCCATCAGATCTCCAGTTCAGCAACCGTACCAACCAAAGAGAGACAATCTTCAGCCACGGTTGCCAACATCTCCATTAAGATCAATGATTGAAGCTGCACATAGTGCAGTATTTTGCCCTTTTCACGACAATGATGCACATTCTGGATCCACATGTCCAGAGAACCTGAGAATGATCCAAATCATGGGATACACTGAAGCTGCTCCCAGTTCTAGTTTTGTACCAACACCAAGTTCGAATGTTGTTTCACCACAAACGGACAACTTCGATGGCGACTCCGCAACGGGATATTTTGATGAACCCGTAAATGAAGAAGAAGAAGAATACCGTCAGTACACTCCTCCTGTGTTTACGTGTGCTCAACACTTCAAAGCACAGAAAGAAGAAGAAGAAAGGCGGAAATCAAACGAAGAGGGTGAAGAAGTGCCTTTCACTTCTAAACCCAAATCTTCACATGAGATTACTATGCCAGTTGCTCAAGAGACGTCTTCAGCAAATTTTGACATTGTAGCTTCCATGATGAAGACCAAGGTACAAGTCTCGCAACTGGAATATCTTCAGGACCATCCAGAAGAACTAGATCAGATTCTCAAGGTTGCAAAGAAGCAGGCTATGCTCAAATCATTTGTTCCAATAGGAGCAAAGTCTGAAACGGGTCCTAGTAATTGTGTAACTCTGTCGGAAATAAAAGTTGAAGACCAGAACATTGAATGTTCTAAAAAGAGACCGACAAAGGAGACAAAGTCATGGACAATACAGTTTGATGGAGGTTGTTCAACAACATTTTTAGAAGAAGGGGAATTGATCATATCCCCTAAAGGACAGTTGAACCGAGTTGTAAATTGTCTGCAATTGGAATTCACTAAAGCTGAAAAAGAGGTGCTTTTGCAAGGCCTCAAAGATGCTGAAGACATGGGAATTAAACTCCTGTGTTAAAGGTGATGTAGAGCTGATCGATGAGCCGATCAAAGGATATTATCAAATCAAAAAAGATCACCTACGGCATTACAGAAATCGAGTTTGGAACTCGATTGACTGGTTTGAAGAATTCAACATCCCGAGGATGGACGATAGCAGAACTAATGTCTCAGGGGTATCAGTGTTCCCATTTGCATCATATTCTGACTTTTGTTAGAGTACCATTGCATGGATATATGAATACCTGAGAATCTTCATTCCAGAAGGATTGCCTCCTGCAATTCCCATTAGAAGAGAAGTCAAGCCTTTCAGGCAGAAACGACATTGGTGGGAGGCTCTTCCCGCTGTCATGCAGCAGACAATATCCAAAGCACTTCATTCCTTTAGGGGTGGAGTGATTTTCTTTAAGTAATTTTACCTTATGCTTTTTCGTAATGTCGTATTGTGTTTCCCTGTTCCGTGATGTTTTGTTGTGTTTTAGGTGATTAGGGTTTTCTTGTTTTAGGTGATTAGGGAAGTCCTGACTCCATATACCCAACTTATAAGTCACTGGTCTACGAAAACACTGAGATTCTAGGGATCTCCTATGCCGTAAGTATCCGACATGGTCACTAGACGGAGCCTAATGTTGTACCCAAACCAAATTTTTTGCTTCACTAAGGCCTTTCGCCTAATTGAGTCTTAATCTTGTTAAAGTGATGTTAGAAGGTCATTTTTGGACTTTTTAAATATGGAGTTTGTGTCAGCTTCATGTCAGTCTGTTACTGAGGAAATTCAAGGAAAGTGAAAATCTGAAGGAAAATCATCAAAATTTTCTATCCCTGAAGAGGGGAGCACATTTTCAAAAAGGCGCCCTATCTTTTAGGGGCTCAGATCCTGTTTTTAGGGTTTGTTACCTCCAGCAGACATTTGTTTGGTATCACGCTAGCTTCGTAACGGGCTATTAAGCTTATCAAATGGACCTGTTTCGTGCAAGTTACGGAAGATATAGCACAAAACGAGAGGAACGACAAAATTGGCTAACACTGGAAAAAAGAGCAGCTTTTGAGAAAGGCGCTCATCTTTTTGAGGTGTCAAATGAAGGTTTTTGACTAAATGTCACTCGAGATGTTTGTCTCACATTTGTTCAGGCTTTGTGACGCATCTGTCAGTGGGTGAATCTGAGTTGCGGAAATGCCTGAGCCAGAGGTCAAACATGGGGTCAAATCTTGGTCAAAATATCAAGGAATAAGCAAAAGAGCACATTTTCAGAAAGGCGCCTGAGCTTTTGAAGCCTTTAATGCCTTCTTTTTGATGTTCTTAGATATTTAGCTTCTCCGTGTTACGTTCAGCTCTCCGTTGCCTGTCTCCGTCAGATCAGGAGATGACCTGTCAGCCGACAGTCGGAGTTTTAGTGTTATTTTGGTTAGTTCCTAAAATGGCTAAGTTTGGAGGAAAAAGAGCAACTTTTCAAAAAGGCGCCCTTGATTTTCACCCCTCAAATGATGTTTTCTGGAGAAATGTGCCTTTGCAGCTGTCATGTGGAATGAGGTCAGCTCCGCAGTGAGCTTGTGATCCAGTCTTGAAACTTGGTCAATCAGAAGTTATGAAGGATTTGTTTTTCCCTTCGTACGAGATGGAGATGAGTCAATTTGACTAAGTCTGAGAAAAAGAGTAGTTTTTGAAAAGGGCGCTTGGATTTATGACCCTTCAGATCTTATTTTTATGATTTTCAGTCTCAAGGTATCTTTTGATCAGTTTTTGTCTTGTTCTATGATGTATCTGTCAACTAGCCAATCGGTGGAGTCAATCAGCCAGTGTCAGGGGATGAACAGAGGTCCCGAAGGAGGTTCAAATCCAAATTTTCATCAAAATTGGCTAGGTCTGGAAAAACGCCTTAAGGGTCAAAGTTAACTTTTCAAAACAAGTTGACTGGTGCGCCCTAACTAGAGTTTTGACTTCAGTTCAACTGAACAATTTCTGGGTTGCATGCAAAAGATACTGAAGTTCATTTTGGGTTACTATTTTTAGAAGTTCAGTTCATTTGCAGTGTGCATGCGTTTGCATGTTCAGTTAATTGAAGAGGATGTTGAGTTCTAATTTGCATGCGAAGTTAACTATTTTGCATGTGCACTTAACTGACTTGCATGCACAAGTTTAACTGATTTGCATGCGCAGTTCAACTAAAGTTAAAAGTGGCGCTCTATTAAAGCATCATTTTCATGTATTTTAAGCTTCAGTTAGTAACCAATCAGAGCATAGGCATTCATTTTGAAGGCTTAGTTAAGCATACGCCCTAATTTGAGGCTTAGTTAACTACCAAATAAAGAGGTGCGCTTTGAGTTTGAGAAGATGGACGAATTTTAAATGAATTTTATTTATTTAAAGACAAAAGTTGTCCTTATTTCTTCATTCTTGAGCAAGTCATATCATTCAAAGCTCAAAACATTGCGATTTCTTCATGCATTTGAGGATTCGAGGTGCTACAGGTGTCAGATTTCAACATTCTTCGTAGCGTTGGATTCAGATTGTTCAGAGGAAGGCGATTCCATACTTTGTTTTCAATTTGCATGCAGGTTACATCAAATTCAAGTCAAGCATAGCGATTTTCTACAGAAGCAGAACAAACAAAACCTTCTATCTTTTGTCTTATTTCTTCTATTTCTCATCTTGGATTTCTTCGCATGTCAAAGAAAACGGCAAAATATTTAGAATCTGACCATCTGGGTTCGCATATTTCAGCATCAGCAGTAAAACCCATGTCTTAGATTTTTTCGAGAAAATTGCCCTGCAGCCTTCATTTTGAAGCTCTGTGCTTTTTTCCGAAGATTTCTTTGCATGTGAGCTAAAATCACATCTTTTTGAAAATCGCATCATCTGGGTTTGTTCAGAATTCCGTTGTGCACAAAACCCATGTTTCAGATTTTCTCAAGAAAAATTGCCTCGGGAAGCTCTAAAAACCCCTGCAATTCTCGACTGAAGAATCTTTGCATGTCAAGCTAAATGGCGTTTTTACACAATTCTGACGTTGTGGGTTGTCTTAGAATCATTTTCCGGACAAAACCCACGTCTCAGAATTTTTGGTGAAAATTATCCCCCGACAAGCTATTTTTAGCCTCACCAGGGGCCATTTTTGCTTTCTGAAGAAAGTTGTCAGAACATAGCCATGTTCACAGTCAATGGGAAAGTTTTTTAGAAGGTGGTTCAACTAGACTGAATTCATGACCAAATCGGTCTTAATTTATGTTTTCGTCAGAGCAGCTGACAATGAAGATCAAGCACATCCGGGAGTTGATTTAGACAATTTGACAGGCGTAGACGTGGGGTGGACCATTGGAATTTTGCGTGTGCAGCGAATTCGTGTGTATTTCTCGCAACCAGAGTGTTCGCGGTCAGGCTTTGTGGTTTCATCATGCAACACTTTTTCGTTGAGAAGAATCAAGAAAAGCATCAGAAGCATTAAGCTGCAGAAGGAATAGAGATCATTCCATTTACGGAGCTGCCAAAGTCACTCAAATCGCATGCCATTATCTTCGTGAAGATGGTACCTACGCTGATCTCGAGGCTATGCAAACTAAGTTGCATAAGCATGTTCGTGATATCTTGATGGAGATTCTGGATCACATCTTTGTAATGGCAAGAAAGCAACCATAAGTAGTTAAGGATGGTGACGTTGAGTGCCAAAGGCAGGTCATCATCGTGGAGAGCATCAAAGTGCCAGAAGACAGTGTCATCAATCAGTTCCTGGACGACTTGATGGACAGTGATGATCTAGAGTGATCAGTCAGTAATGATCTGCTAGTTAGGACCTGCAGTTAATTTCGAGGATAGAATCAAGAGCAGCAGTTAACTCGACTTTCAGTCTTGAGTTCACTTGCTGACTTCATACATGCTTATCTCTTCCTTGGGATTATCTTCACAGGAGTTAGGGTTAGGGTTTTCAGTTAACTGAGGGTAGTTTCCAGTTAACTTTGCTTTAAATAAGGACGTGCATGCTTGCACATTGTCCATTTAGGTTAGATGTACCGGTTAACTGATGGTATGTTCCAGTTAACTGTATAGTTTACTTTATTAGGGTTTATTAGTAATAAATCTTGCATGCATTGCAAAACTGTAGTTAACTCAAGGTGATTTTAGGGTTCCCTACACCTTTGATGTATATAAATAAGAGCTTTTGCTCATTTGTAAATAACTTTTGCACGAGAGAGAAATATATGTTGTGCCTACCTTGCCTTCAATATTGCTCGTTCTATATCTATTCATGCATTTTTGCTATTATGATGAATTGTTATGCCACATAGGGTTTCATGCAATTGTGATGGTGAATTCTTTCCATAGTTAGATCAAATCTGTTTTGTGTTCAATAAACTTGTCCAGATTGAGCTGATAGATGTGCCACCTTGCCTTCAAGTTGAGAATCTGTTCTTGTTTATTGTATGGTGTTTTGTGAATAATAAACTTGTTTAGATTGAGCTGATAGATGTGCCACCTTGCCTTCAAGTTGAGAATCTATACTTGTTTATCGTCAGATAGTAATCCTTGCTCCATTTCCTCATGCTCTGTTTTCTTGAGGAAACTGGATAGATTTTAAGTAATTAGCCTAGTTGTAGTTAGTGATCTGCGAAACCAGAAAATACTTAGCTGCAACGTATAGAGTTTTCTTGAAAGCCTTGTACCTCTACAGCTGAGACAAAAAAGACAGGAGATAGTTTAGATTACTTTTCCCTTTCCATGCATTTTTGTTAAAGCAACGAGGGAGCTTCCCCTCCTAATTTGAAGAGCACTCATTGCGTAGTGTGCATAGCTGTCCATACCAACTCTTACTCCAGAGGTGCTAGTTGTTACGCCAACAGTTTTCTGGCGCCCAACAGTAACCAAGGTTAAGATCTCCATAACCTTCAAATAGTCAAATTAGCCTTCACAACTTGGACCATATTTCCCATACCAACCTCTATGACAATCTCCTCCAACTTTTGACTTAGATTCTCAACAGTCTTTGCTCCATTAGAGGCATCGATGTACCTCAAGAACACAAGCTGACCATTTGAAGCCCCTCAAAAGTTGATGAATGTGTGATTCCTTGCATTTGTCCACCCATTTGATAATATAGTGCATCCATTCTTGTGTCAATATTTCTTTTTCTTTTCCACAATCATCTTTGTAGTTGACACTAATTTTTGGAGCAATGACCCACATAAGTTGTGTGGACTAGGTGCCTTGAACCCTTTCCCTACAGTAGTAAGGATGTAACTAAATTCTCTCAAAATGGTTTTTTCACCACATTGAATGGAAGGTTGTAGTACAAAAAATTTGCCGAGGTTGTGCTAGCTGCTTCATGCTTATCTTTGTTCCAAATTGTACCTTAAGTGAAGGTTGCAAATTTGTCATGTTCCATGGAACAAAAAGACCCTGTGACTACATTTGATTAGAGCCTGATAAAGTAGATGTGCTGCGAATTCATGGACCACAAGAGTAGCCTACAATCTGTTTCTAAACCTGCCTTTGATTCTTGTTCCATGGTGGGATTCATCATTGCTGCAATGGCTACAGCTGCACTCAACTCCAATTTTTTTTCTTTGTCAAAGTGAGAGTCGTATTCATCTCCTGCATAACCTCTAGCTCAAATGTTTAGACACAATTTGACATTGCAACTAACAATGCATATAAGGTGGCATTTAAGGAATTGATTCCTCCACATATCTTCAATCCACAATAGTTGCAAATGATTGATCCCAAGGTTGTTCTTGGTATGCCATGCTTCTAAGTGGCATTCTTGTTGTCAACGTTTTGCCTTCCATTTCCTAATTCCATCGGATACAAAGTGCAAAGATTGGCATTAAAAAAACAAAAATAAACAAATTAATTGCTACAACCTACTAACCCTAGCATTGGAAAACAAATTACAATGTGTAGATACCTGGGATTGAAAAAAAAAAAAACAAATTTAGTGTCGTAGAACCCCAGCTAGCATTGATTAATTTGAGTACATGTAAAACACAAATGTAAATGTAAAAAGAAACATTTCTAAATGCTTGGAAGAATTTATAAATGTAAAATAGAGTTGAAAAGAATAATGAGTAAAAAAATAAAGACCTGAAAGATCTTTGAAAGTCTTCAAAATCTTGCTTCCACAATTGCCTAGAATCGAACAAGAAGAGCTCAAAGGCAGATGATTGCCACTTGAATTAGAAGAGAGAGTGTGAGAGGGCTTCAAAAGAAAAAAAGCCCGTCCTTTTTCCATGTTACCATATGCAGGGCCTGTGCAGATTGCATTGGGATAGTTTCAACTAGACTCATTGACCAACCAAGAGTTCTTGACACAATTTCTATTGAAAAATGTGCCGGAACTCACTCACTCATGAGTGGCGAGTTACTTGACCATGCAATTAACTTGTGAGTACTCTGCGAGTTTTGAGTCTATACTAATGGCTATAACTATAAGGGCTATGCTTATGAAGTACCTTGTCCAACTTTGGGATGTAATCTGGTGATGAAGAGTTTCTGGATATGCTTATACAGCATAGCAGATCCAAGCACAAGAAATAGAAATTTACATTATTGTCTTTGAAGTTCTGTTTCTAAAGAGATATTGTAATGACCTATCCCTTGCGTAAATTATTATTATTTTTTTTTAAATTTACTCCAAACATATAAAGGTAACAAGTAACAAAGGCATTACAATAAAATCTTTCCTTTCTTCATTGATAAATCCATACAAGTTACAATATATTTCCACATGAATTCCATTTTCATTGCAAATATAAATTAGAGTACAAAAGTAAAACAATTACATACATAGCTCGAGAGCTTTTAAACAAATAGTAGTAAGATGGTCCAGGTTTCTTTCCTTTCAAATCTTGGTGCATTGGCCGTTTGCTGTGGAGGAGAAACATCACTCAGGTGTTTTTCCGACAACTATGGACTTATAATGTGGTCTCTCGCACACCTATCATTCAATAGATGGCCCTCCCTTCAAAAGAAGAGATTGGCAGGGTATTCATTAACGATTACCAACTGAGCATAGTGTTGTGTCCTACCCAACTAGAACCTTGCTATTTCACAATCTCGAACTAGTATAGGATCACAAAGAACTGACAGTGTAGTCTCAACCAACTTACATCTATGTGGAAGTCGTACATTTCACTACTTTGTCCAAAGTATTCTCATTCAGTACTTCGAATGAAGGTCATCTATCATAAACACTACTCAGGGCCGATTTGACTTAAGGCTATCTTACACTACACATAGGCTTAGTCCTTCACTGGATTATTTGTAAAGAACCGACCCAATTTTTTTCAATTTTTGATAACAATTACAATGCAACATGCACTCGTGAAGATTAGCTCCAAAACGAAAACGATGCAAAAAGTAACTCTAACCAAGAAAGCGCCCTAAGACCCGATGAGGGAGGAGGGGCGAGTATATGGTCAGAGGATCCCTATGAAATAGCTGAACTGAAAATAACCCTAACCAAGAATGTGCCCTAAGACCCGATGTGGGAGGAGGGGCGAGCATATGGTCAAAGGATCCATGAAGTGGGTGATGGCTCCGCAGATCAGCAATATGAAGTACAATGCATTACAAAAGTAAATAGGTGGCTTGCCGACCTCTTCCACTAACGTGGGGATTACAACAGACTGAGTTGAGGCCAGTCTCTTCCATAAAATTGTGGGAATATGATTTTGCAACTAAAAGATTACAATGAAACTAGCAAGATATGACTGATGGCTGACAGTACTACTGTAGCAGCCTTACAATGGTAATAAAATCCTGCAAGCACACTGTATTAGTGAAAGTTCAAGCTAGAACTGTGTAGAATGACTCTCTAATGCTCAAGATGACTTTCTAAACTTAAACCCAGCCCCAAAGACAAACTTCTAAAGTTTGATATGACAGACCAGCAATTGAAATGCATTAACCAGCAATTGTAGAACTCACTAATATGCGCATAAAATGCTCAAAACACACCCAAATGACTTGTTAATGAATTCAAATGCTCCTAACAATGATGGCGCCCAAATCCCCATGACTAAACACCCTCAAAAAGACTCATTTTAATTTGCACAAATCCCAATGCAAGCTCCAAAAGGTACGACCCTCCAAGAAGGGCGATTTTCATGCCATAATTCCAATTCTTAATATTAAAATCTGCAAATTACCAAGAAGGGGTGCTTCAAGCAAGTAAACTCAGTTAGCCAATACCCAGAACAAGATAATTTTTATTTCATGACTTATGAGCAAAAACATCAATCAGCTATACTAGACCAGCAACACCAAAAACTGATAGAAATGCAAGAAAACTCAACTACAATGTGCTCAATCTGCTCTCAAGGATTAAAAACAACAATATCTCAACTAGTTGCTATCTTTCAAGCAAGAAGTCAAGCCAAGGCTAGGAGGTATGCATTCCTCGAAGCACTTCACTCACCATTTCGGCAACATAACAATAGTGTAGACAAGAGATGATCAAATGAAGAGAAGAGGCCTCCTTTTATAAACTTTGAAAAACATCTCCAAAAGCCTCTAGAAGGTGCGCCCAAACCAAGAAGTCAAAATATTTCAAATTTGAAGTTGACTACAACTCCCTCCAAAAGTGGCATCCTTTTTCAAGAAGGAAAAGCTCTTTTTTCAAATAAAATATTACTTTCCTCAAGTTGGCGTCCCATCTCCTCAAAGCATTTTTGACCCTTAGAAATATTTTAATCACCTCCTGATGAGGCGTCCACCCTTGAAGTTCCCTTTTTAAACATCTTTAAGTCATGAAGCTAGGCCAAGGGGTTATAATATTAAAATATAACATTATAACATAAAAATAACTTATCTCTCTAGAAAATGCATCAAAAGGCCAAGAACAACAATACCAACCGAATTGCCAGAAGAGGAAAGCCAACTGTGTCGATGCCAACAGGACCACTACCAAAAATAAAATTTAGTAAAAATAGTAAATTCAGAAAGTTTCTCGGATCAAGATGCAAGCTATACCATTACGAAGCTCTCTGAAAACCCAGAAAGAATCTGCAATCCAAATTCCAAAACTCCAAGTGCAAGCCACTGAAAAATGCAGAAACATCCTCCTAGAAAGTAGGAAACCCTAATTTCATCTTCCAACTAGCCTACGGGCCTCCGGGATAGGCTAACAGTCAACAATACTGATCACTGTTGAGAAGGGGACATTACAGTCCGCCCTCCCCAAGATTGCTTTCCCTCAAGCAATCGCAAGTTTGGATGTTGCAAAATCTCCTCATTCTTCCAAGTTGCATCCTCCAAAGGCAAATTCTTTCACTTCACCAAGTATTCTTTGATTGTCCTCAAAGAACGCTTTCTAGAATTAATGATCTCCTCTGGAACCAAAACCAACTGTCCCTCTTCATCCAAAGGAAGCAAGTCTGATGAAGCAACAACGTTGTGTCCAAGCGCCTTCTTGAGGCGAGACACATGGAAGACATTGTGAACTTTTCTACTTGTTGGTAGCTCCAACTCATACGCCATTGCTCAAACCTTCCTGATGACTCTGAATGGCCCATAGAAACATGGTTTGAGTTTCTCTGCTCCACTCTTCTTGAGAGTAGACTGTCTGTAGGGTTGAAGACGGAGATAAACCATGTCTCCAACCTCAAATGAATGCTCAACACGCTGCTGATCAGCGTACATCTTCTGTTGATTCTGTGGTATCTGAAGATTGTTTTTCAAGGACTTCAAAATATCTTGACTTTGCTACAACAAATTCTTGGTCTGAGGGGTTTGCTATCACCAAACACCAAATCAGCAAAGCTAGTAGCCTCATAACCGTAGAGAGCCATGAAGGGAGACATCCTGATAGACATGTGAAAGGATGAATTGTAGCAATACTCTCCTAAGTGAAGCCATCTCACCCATGCCCTTTGCTGCTCCGAGACATAGTTCCTAAGATAGCCCTCCAACCACTTGTTCACAACCTCCGTTTGTCTATTAGTTTGTGGGTGATAGCTAGTGCTTGGAGTGAGCACTGTACCACTCAATCTAAAAACCTCTTGCCAAAAGGTGCTTAGGAACTTTCTGTCCCTATCACTCACAATGTTTTTCGGCAACCCATGCAATCTAAACACCTCATGAAAAAACAAATCTGCAACTTGAGCTGCTGAAAATGAACTAGTGATGGCAAAGAAATGAGCAAACTTTGTTAATCTATCCACCAAAACATAGATACAGTCTTTGCCTTCAGTCTTTGGCGACCCTGTGATGAAGTCCATCGATATACTTTCCCATTTTTGATTGGGAATGGGAAGAGCTTGTAGCAGCCCACCTGGAAGGGTATGTTCATTCTTGTTCATTTGGCAAGTGTGACACTCCTTGATGTAACGTTGGACTTCCTCTTTCAGCCCTTTCCAAGAAAACCTTTCTTGAATCTGCCTATATATCTTGAAATAACCTTGATGACCAGCAAGTGGGATGTCATGGAATGCCATCAAAATCTTCTTTTTGAGCTTAGAATCGGCCACCAAAAAGATCCTTCCTTTGTAGTGTATCAATCCATCAACCACTTTGTACCTTTCATCATGAAAAGTAACTTCAATGATGCTGGTTGCAAATTATTTTTTGGCATAATCAGCAAGCAACTCCTTCCAATCAGCAGTAAGCTCACACAATGGCCTCAAATAAGGCCTTCTAGATAGAGCATCCGCCACAATGTTGTTTTTCTCCTTGACATACTGAATGTCAAAATTGTAAGCTTGAAGCTTACTCACTCACTTTTGTTGCCTTTCGTTCAAGTCCCTTTGATGCATGAAGTGCTTGAGGCTATTGTGATCAGTCTTGACAACGAACTTGCTCCCCACCAAATATTGTCTGAACTTAGCTAATGCATGCATGATTGCAAGCATTTCTTTGTCATAGATGGAGTAAGTCCTTTTAACACCTCTTAATTTTCTGCTTACAAACACAATGGGATGCTTATCTTGCATCAAAACAGCACCAACACCTTCTCCTAATGCATCACATTGCTGCTCAAAAGGCTTGGAAAAATCCGGTATGGCCAAAACTGGACAAGAACTCATGATGTTCTTGAACTTATCAAAAACACTTTGTGCCTTTTCTGACCAAAAGAAAGCCCCCTTTTTACTGAGGTCAGTAAGAAGAGCAACACTTTGAGAGTAGCCCTTCACAAACCTTCTGTAAAAGCCACAAAGACCCAAGAATCCTTTCAAATGAGTCAAGTTCTCTGGAGGTGGCCAATCAACTATCGCCTTGATCTTTTCTGGATCAACTTTCATCCCTTCAACACTGATTATGTGACCAAGGTAGAGCAACTCCTTCATTCCAAATTCACATTTGGATTCTTTGGCAAACAAGCTTTCTGATTCTAAGATGCTAAGCACTTCCTCCAAGTGCTTGAGATGTTCTTCCCACGTCTTGCTGAAGATGAGGATATCATCAAAGAAAATCAACACAAACTTCCTCAACTACTTCTAAAAAACTCTATTCATACAAGACTGGAAATTGGCAGGAGCGTTAGTCAACCCAAATGGCATGGCTAAAAACTCAAAGTGACCATAGTGGCATCGAAATGTTGTCTTCTCAACATTTGATCCCCTCATTCAAATCTGATAGTAGCCCGATCTCAAATCAATTTTTGAAAAGAACTTGGCACCATGCAGCTCATCAATGAGCTCATCTATCTTGGGAATGGGGTGCTGGTTCTTGATTGTGCTTTGATTCAAGGCACGATAATCCATACACATGCGGATGGTGCCATCCTTCTTCTTCACAAGAACAATGGCTGAAGCAAAGGGGCTCTTGCTTGGACAAATGAAGCCCATCTCCAAGAGTTCTCTTATGTTCTTCTCAATTTCATCTTTCTGCTTCTTAGGATATCGATAGGGTGTTGTGATAACTGACTTGGTTCCATCTTTGAGTTCAATGATTTGCTCAACTCCCCTTTCAAGAGGTGGCCTAGGAGGTAGATCAACAAACACCTTACTCTTCTTGGTGAGCAAGGATTGAATATCTGGTGGATAGTCCCTCTTTGTTTCCACTGGACTATCTGGAAGAACCATACATTCCGCAGCCCATTCAACTTGATCATGCCGAATCAGCCTCTCCATTCTTTTGAATGACACAATCTGAGGACCACCATTGGACATTCCTCTTAACACCACCATCTTCCCATCAGATTGAAACTTGAGCTCCATTGTTTGCATATTTAGAGAGATCTCTCCAAGAGAATGCAGCCATTGAATGCCAAGAACAACATCCATATCTCCAATGCTTACAATGTAGAAGTCATCTTTAACTTAATGGTTACCCAATTGCAAATACATATTGGAAACCTTGTGAGTGCATGAAATGTGAAAGCCATCAGCTACCATGACTTTGAATCCTTCGAACTCTTCAGTCTCGAGTCCTCTCTTTGCAACCATTCCTTCATCAATGAAGTTGTGCGTTGCTCCTGTATCAATCAAGGCAACGATACGATGCTTCCCAATCATGCCATGGACCTTGAATGATTCATTCTTTTGAAAACTAGAGAGTTGGGCAAATGTGCCCCCTCCTCCTTGCTCATCCTCGGCCTCTTCTGGATTCTTTTCTTCCTTACTTTCAACAAAATCAGGCCGCTGCTCCGAGTGGTCAGATTCTGATCCAAAATTAGAATAGGCCTCCATGTGGTTGGAATGACCACGTCCATAGCATCTATGTCCTTTAGTCCATGGTTGTTTGCATGTGTAACATTTTCCCTCTTTTCCAAGCTTCTCACGAAGCTCATCATCCATCCTTGAAGGGAATCTTTTATGCTGATTTGAAGAATGCCTCTTATCTTTCTTGTGAGCAAAAGGCTTAGGCTGAAATTTTGGCCTAGGGGCTGACAACTCCATACTCTTAGCCTTCTTGATAGCTTCTTCAAGACTTAGTGGATCGAAAGCCTTAATCCACCCTTTCAAAGGTTCTACTAAACCTTCGGAGAACAACACTACCAATCTTCTTTCAGTGATGTTGGGCACCATCACTTAAAGCCTTTGGAAATCAGCTATGTATGCATCCAAGGAGCCATGCTGCTTCAATTGTGCAAGCTCGCGAAACCTCACTTTAGGATCCTTAGTGTCGAACCTCTCAATCAGCTTGTTGGTGAACTCATCATAGGTTCGAATGAGGTTATGGCCAAGTGTGACCAAACCATGGTACCACCACTCATGGGTAGCTCCTTCCAAATGCAACATTGCAAACTTTATGGCATCTTCTTTAGGCATAGGCCTTAGCGAGAGGTAGTTGTCCATCTTCTAAACCCACGACTTTGTTGAACACTTATCACTTCCATCGAAGTGAGCCAAGGACACCTTCCCAAGGGCTTGCTGATAGTCAGTTCTAGGAGCCATAGGAGCTCGGTTCTTAGTTCTTGCACAATTTCTTTTGTTCCTATGATTCAAGAATTGATCAAAGGACCATTGGTCTCTAAGATCAGGGGGTAAGGTGGCATATTCCATGCAGGCTTGTCTGGCATCATCTACAAAAGGAATTGCAACCTCAACTTGTGGTTCTTCCCTCTGTGTGAATGTAGGAAAGAGTGGCCTAGAGGCTGATCCTCTAGAGGTGGCCTTATGCTGGCCAATAGTTCTATCTCTCCCATTGCCATTGTTTCCATTGACACCACTATTTTCTCCTGTAGCATTGTTTAGGTGAGGTGGATTCTAAGTTGCTTGCTGATCCATTCTTGCAAGCAAACGAAACATGATATCAATCATCCCATCAAACTTCTTCTCCATCCTAGCATCTCTTTCATCCATGGTCTGCTTAAGACTATCTGACATGTTTTCAATTGCTTTACCGGTATCTACTACTTTGCCAGTCTCTCTCAAAGCCTCTGAGAAAGTGTCTGCCTCTGGAACTGACGGAAACTGTGACTGATCTCTTGCTTGACCTCTGGTGTAGTATCTATGGGCTCTGTCACTCATCTGTCTACTGACATTGTTGGGCACAGGATGGCAAAATCATGGCTCTGATACCACTATAAAGAACCAACCCAATTTTTTTCAATTTTTGATATCAATTACAATGCAACATGCACCCGTTAAGGTTAGCTCCAAAACCAAAACGATGTAGAAAGTAACTCTAACCAAGAATGCGCCCTAAGACCCAATGAGGGAGGAGGGGTGAGTATATGGTCAGAGGATCCCTATGAAATAGCTGAACTGAAAATAACCTTAACCAAGAATGCGTCCTAAGACCCGATGTGGGAGGAGGGGCAAATATATGGTCAGAGGATCCATGAACTGGGTGACGGCTCAGCCGATCAACAGTATGAAGTGCAATGCATTACAAAAATAAATAGGCGGCTTGCCGACCTTTTCCACTAATGTGGGGATTACAATAGACTGAGCTGAGGCCAGTCTCTTCCATAAAATTGTGGGAATATGATTTTGCAACTAAAAGATTACAATGAAACTAGCAAGATATGAATGATGGCTGACAGTACTACTGTAGCAGCCTTACAATGGTAATAAAATCCTGCAAGCACACTGTATTAGTGAAAGTTCAGGCTGCAACTGTGTAGAATGATTCTCCAATGCTCAATATGACTTTCTAAACTCAAACCCAGCCCCAAAGACAAACTTCGATATGATAGACCAGCAACTGAAATGCATTAACCAGCAACTGCAGAACTCACTAATATGCTCAAAACACATCTAAATGACTTGTTAATGAATTCAAATGCTCCTAACAATGATGGCGCCCAAATCCCCATGACTAAATACCCTCAAAAAGACTCATTTTAATTTGCACAAATCCCAATGCAAGCTCCAGAAGTACGACCCTTCAAGAAGGGCGATTTTCATGCCATAAATCCAATTCTTAATATTAAAATCTTCAAATTACCAAGAAGGGGCGCTTCAAGCAAGGAAACTCAGTTAGCCAATACCCAAAACAAGATATTTTTTATTTTGGGACTTATGAGCAAAAACATCAATCAGCTATACTAGACCAGCAACACCAAAAACTGACAGAAATGCAAGAAAACTCAACTACAATGTGCTCAATCTGCTCTCAAGGATTAAGAACAACAATATCTCAACTAGTTGCTATCTTTCAAGCAAGAAGTCAAGCCAAGGCTAGGAGGTATGCATTCCTTGAATCACTTCACTCAGCATTTCGGCAGCATAACAATAGTGTAGACAAGAGATGATCAAATGAGGAGGAGAGGCCTCCTTTTATAAACTCTGTGTTGTACCCCAAATTAAAAATTTTGCTACACTTAAGACATTTTGAAGAAATGAGTAAAAATCCTGTTAAACTTGTCAAAAAGGTCAAAATTTTGGTGTACATGTCTTGCATGAGGGGTAAAAACGTGAAATTTCCAAAATTTGATGATTTGGGTTTGCTCAGAGCGACCTAATCTACAAAACCTAGATCTCAGTTTTTCATCCCTACTTTTTAGGAAAACTGCTAAAAATAGTAACTTTATTTGGGTTTTTTTTGAAACGGATACTGACAAAATTTTCTAAAAATAGAAAGTTGGTCCTTTAGGGTTCAAATTGATTTTGATTGGCTCAAAATACTTCCTCATCAGGCTGGTGTAGTCAGAATCAAGAAACAATCAGTTTTGCCCTAATGGGTCTATTTTGCTTTTTCAATTTCAGAAAGCATTTCGGGAGCTTCAAAAGTCATCAATGGAAGTCAGTCAGCTGCCAGGCGCCAGATCCAACATGCAAGCACATAGCAGAAGATGGGATGGTGAACCTACACGAAGAACGAAGAATGAAGGTGAAAACTATGAAAATTTGACTAAGTCTGCTTGACATGGGCGCCCCAGAAGGAGATAGGCGCCCACCTTTTTAGGGCATCAAATGAGAAAATTAGGGCTTGACCTCTCAGTCAAAGTTTTTCTGAATCCTCCTAGCTTTGCAACGAGTCCAGCTACGCTGTCATCAGATCATCCAGCCGCCCGGGATTCAAGATCAAACGGAGGAGTTTCAAACGGAATGCAGAAAGCAAATCATGAAAAGTCACTGAAAATTGTCTAAGTCTGGGAACTTTGGGCGCCCCAGGTGCCCAGGGCCGCCCAACTTTTTGAGGGACCTAATCCAGCAGTTAGGGTTTGCTAAAGCGCTCAATCTCTTCGTAATTCAGTCAGCTTCGTAGCGGATATGTCCATCAGAGCATTCAACTGGCCAATCTCCGGCAAATCTAGATCCAAGTGGAAGGTGCAGAATGAAGGTTTAAATTTGAAGATGAAAATCAAAAGAAAATGGTTAAGTCTGGAGCAAATGGGCGCCCCTGAAGGAGAAAGGTGCCCAAGATTTTGAGGGCTTAAACAGTTGAATTTACCAATCGAGCCTCCAACGTGACTTCCTTAGAGATGATTAGGCTTTCCAACGAAACTGTCGGCTCGTCAATCCGAGTTGGCAGTCGTTAGATGCAAGAGGCTGAACAGAGGGTTCGACACAAGCTAAAAATCAAAAGTCAAAGGCAAAGGAGAAATATTGAGAAAATATTCTAACACTGGTGAAGTTGGGTGCCCCAGCTTGCCAGGGGTGCCCAAGCTTTTGAAGCTTCAAATCCAACTTTCTGACAGAGTTACTCCCAGGAAACCCCTCTTGATTTCTCCTCAGCTCCGTAACGAACTCAATCGTCAGTCACTTCGATGCCCGAATCTCTAGATCTGACGAGATCATCTATAGAAGAGAAAAAGATGAAAATGAAAAATATTCTAAGTTTGGTAAACATGGGCACCCCTGGTGAAGAAGGGCACCCAAGGTTTTGGAGTTTGAAATGATAAAATTTGTAGACACAGCCTCCAAGATCGTCTTGTTTGATTCAGTTAAGCTATCCAACGAAGCAGTCAGCTAGTCAATCGGATTAGCGTAGCTCCCAGAGTCAAGATTTCATTAGAAGATCAAAGGGAAAAGGAAGAACTTGAAAATCATAAAAATGGCTAACTTTGGACAAAATGGGCGCCCCTAGAGGAAATAGGCTTCCATGAATTCGACAATCAAAACAAAGTTTTTCGCCAGAGATGCCTCCAGAACAATCTTCTCAGAATTAGTCAGGCTACGCGATGAATCATCCAGCTCATTCATCGGATCAATTCTGAAGCCGGAGATTGAGGTCAAAGTAGGGGGTCAAAATTGTGAAAAGTTGGAAATTCCTAAAAAATGGTTAACTCTGGAGAAGGTTGGCGCCCCTAGCCAAGAAGGGCGCCCAACTTACAATGCCTTAGTGAAAATTTTCAAATTTCCAAAAGTTTCAAGATTGCAAGAGGAAGAGAATGTCCAAGTTCATTGAACCAGCTGATTTTAGGGTTTTGAGGATAAAAGAAAAAGAAAGCAAACCTATTTCAAACCCTAAGTCTATTTAACACCTCTCTTTTATGTAATTTTCATTATTTTTGCAGGTGGCATCCAAAGGAGAAAAGTGGAGCAGCAAATTTGAAGTGATATTTCAAAATTCAAGCTCAAGGTTGCTGATCCTTCATCAAATTTTTTAGACCAGTAGCATAAGGCCTTGCTTTTTCGTGCTTTTTCATCCAAAAGATCAAATTTTTGAAGAAGGCCAAGATTTTCAATTTTCAGCCATCTGGGTCTTGTCATCTCATTCTTCTGACGAATTTTTCAAGAAATTAATCAAGTTGTAGCAACTGCTTTTTTTTTGCATGTCAGTGAAATCCTCAGTGTTTTCAGAATTTGATCATCTGGGTCCTCTCAAAACAGTCTTCTAAAGAAAACCCATATCACAAATTTTTTCAAGAAAATTTCAAATTTTAGGGTTGGCCGCTTTTTCGATCAGCCCTTAGTGTTTTTCAAATCTGATCAATTGGGTCCATTTCTAATTACATTTTGGACAAAACCTAGGTGCCATTTTTTTTTGTGAAAAATTGTAGAAATTAGGGTTTGATGTTTTTTTAGTCTAAATTCAAAATTTTCAAAAACGGATGATCTGGGTTGTCTTGCAACGAAATTTTGAGCAAAACCCATATCTCAGAAAATTTTCGAAAAATTTGTCCATTGGAGGAAGAAAAACCAGCATTATAAAAATAGTAAGTTGATCAAAACTTGTCTGAACCTAGGCGAGTTTATAGTCATTCTTCAAGGTTTTTGAAATGGAATACACTCCCAATGATTTCAAGACCAAATCAACTCTCTACCACGATTTCATCAAAACAGCTGAGACAGACTTGCATCACATCAAGCCGGTGTTTGATCTACACGCTTTGAAGAGCACAGGCAACACTTCAATCAGAAACCTGGGACACTCTGGACTCCTCACAGCAGCATATATTCATATTTCAGTTCAAAGCCTCGAGTTTGTAATTGCTTGCATCAAGCATTACAATCTGGCTACAAGGGAGATTCAATCAGTTGATGGCAGATTGATATGCAGTTTGAAACCTGATATGATCGAGAAATGTTTCTCCATTCCCCCTTGGCCTGAAAGTGTCTCTATCTCAAAGGGCGAATGTGGGAAATGCACAAGGACAAGTATAGCAAGAAGATTGCTGAAAGGTGGATGAAGGAGAAGCATAAGACTTTGCCTAAGAACATCGGACGAGGCGAGTTCAAAGATGAGATTGTTATCATATTCACCTTGCTCAATAGGGTAATTGGATTAGAAGATGCTACCAAGTTTCAGCCTTGGATGTTCCAGGCTATACCCCATATCATGAAGAAGATTGAGTTCTATGATTGGCCCACCTTGATCAGTGACAGCCTCCATCAGCAGATAACAGAGTATTTCCAAATTCATGAATTCCATATGGTTTCTTACCTGGTCTACCTAGTGGCCTATCAAGGTCAATTCAGAGGGCTGAACACCGAGGGATCGTTGAGCGTACAACATATCTACAACTATTACCCTCAGTTGGAATTCACGAAGTCATTGCATCACTACAAGAGGGTGAATGAGGCTTTCCTGATATACGTAGTGTGGGACCTGGACAATGAATTGCACTTCCGTATCTCTTCAGTCACGAGGGCAGCGATGGCGGAGTGGGCAGATCGGTTCATACAATTTCCTACTTTCACCTATCTCAGAGTCTATGGCAATTCCAGTGCTCCACTCATGCTACCAAGGTACCCATCAGACGAAATTTTCTTCATGGAGTTCTTAAGGCAGACACATGATGTCCACGCGTTCATGAGGAATAGAAAGAAACCCGCCCTCAATTTTCCATTGGGACTAGGAATCTATACATGCAGGACAACAACAAATGCTAAAACCATGGGAGATGAGTTAGACAAACTTGGCCTCAAGCCTTACAGCGAGAGACAATCATATGATTCTCATGGCGTCTATGCTGCTCGACTTGAGAGAAACTATGCTCACATACCCGCTCTCGAAGACTTTTGGGCCAATTGCATAGATGAGTTCGAGGTGTGGAGGCATAGTTACATCAGGTTCACTCTTGACCAGATGAAAGACTACTTATCAGAAGACATTGAAGGGTTATCAGATGATGATGAGGATGTGCTTCTCCCGATGTATGCTCAGAAGTGAATTGAAGATCAGCCCCTTCCTCAAGCCAATTGGGCTAATAAAGAGTCTTTCTCAGTTGAATACATGACAAGACAAGTCCTCGAGTATAGCAAGGTCTTTCTAGTTCTCAAAAGGAAGAAGTCCATGCTAGCAGCAGAGCCGCCAAGGGTACAGTCATCACTTCCGTCCTCTTCCAGAACACAATCAAAAGGGAAAGGCGTAAGTCAGTCTCAAGATGGTGTGAAGGGCAGCAAGTCAACCAAAAATGTAAGGAGGCTAGACTTCTCAGGTATAGTCATACATGAGCCATCAACGGTTGAAGCAGAAGCTTCTCCAGAAGAACCTATACCTCAGAAGGAGACAGAAGAAGTTCCCTTAGCACATGATTCTATACCACTGATAGGGTCTTCACCAATCCATATTGACCTATATATTGAAGATGATGAATAAATTGCAATTGTACCTCCCAAGGAAGTTAGTAAAGACGCTACTGTGTCTTGGCTTGAGAGCTCCTTGGGAAGGGAAAGAAGGAGACCTTCATATCAAGTGAATTTTGATGACCTTGACAACATCTATCAGGAGCCGCCAAAGAAGAAAGCAAAGAAGCAAGTTCATTATGAGAGGAATCCTTATGGTGAGGTGATCATGGAGACTGCATTACCTCCTGAACATAAGAACAGAGATGAAGTGGATATGGAGGACTTCGTGATGGTTAAGGCTAACCTTGATAAAAACACCAGACATGCAAATGTCAGTCTATTCAGAGTTGTGTCTGAAAGCCTTCAGGAAAGAGTGCTCAAGGATGGGGAAGACAAAGCAGCCCTCAAGGCTGAAATACAACAGCTTAGGCTTTATATTTCTAACCTTGTCCATGGCTCATCGTAGGCAACCTAGCTGCTGCCCTAGGTTTTAGAGACACCAACTGATCATCATCAGTTGAGACAGCTAGTTATTTGTGGGAAGGAAACTCAAGAGTGGATCAAGAGTTTCATTGTCAGAGGAAAGGAGATCTTGGCACGAATGTTTCAATTGAGAGAAAACCTCATGAGCTACGTCAAGGTATCCAAGTGTTTGAACAATCAGTGGCTAAAGTAAAACCAAGACATGGGATCATCATTGTAGATTTAGATACAGCCTATGGTTTAGTGGCTTCAAAAGATCACAAGAGGCAGATCCTTGCTTGGAGAGAGCGTCATGTCTTCAAGGTTAAAACCTATGAGAGGATATCCGAGTTTATTTCCTATAGACAAAGGGTGATCAAAGCTCTTTTTTTCATCAATGAGTTTGTCAGAGAGATTCCTTCTCGGTATAGTCTTGAAGATGGTTCCTACGTCGGGCTTGATGAAGTGCAAACTCAATTTCAGAGTGTTGTTCGCAGCTATGATAGCAACAATACAGTTGGTGGCAGAATGAATCACCTTGCCATGATGTCAGCAAGATTTGAAAAAGCGGCCAATGAGGTCGAAGATTTCCTGAGATCAATTGCAAATGGAGAAGATATCTTGGAAAAACGCAACTTTGCTATTGATGGAATAGATGCACCGGATCGGGACACAGTTTCCTGCTTTTTAGTGGATGTGATTTAAAGCTGCTTTCTTCTAGGAGCTTTCTTTCTATTCTCGGAAAAAATCTTATCTATTCTTTGAGAAGAGAAAGAAGATAAATTGTAAAAGTTGGCATTTCCTGCTTTTCTTGCTTTCTCAAGTGTAGATGTTATCTTCTTTCTAGATTTAGAAATAAAGCTTGCTTGCTGAGCAAGCCCTAGATTGTAAAAGCAAGGAGATTTTAGGGTTTCCTACTCCTCTGCTTGCCTATAAATAAGAGCCTTTGCTTATTAGTTTTCATTAACCATGCTAGTGATAACAAAACGCTGAGCCTAAGTGCCTTCTATTTGTTATTCAGTATTGTTCAATTGTGTTTATGATAGCAAATTGTTGAGTCTCTTTTAGCCAACAAGTAGTTGTAATTGCTGTTCTCTTTGTGTAAGAACAAGATTGCAAGCCTCTTTAGCTGCAATTTCTTGTTCTGTGCATGTGTTTAGTGTAATCTTTGTTCTAGAAGTTTGAGAAATAAAATCATGAGCCTCCTTTGCCTTCGTATAACGTCTCAGATTTCCGTTTATTGTGTTATGCTTTTATGAACTTAATTTCAGCTTACATTGAAAGTAAGTAGGTGTATGTTGGGAAAGAGTTTATTGAAGCACTTTGTCGAAGAATCAACCTTGTTCATTTTTAATTCTCTTGCTCTACGTATTACTTGAGAAGTTAGAAACGTCTTTGGCTTAAGCTAGTCGTAGTTGAAGTTCTTAAATAGAAAATCTCAGCTGTGGCGTTTGTGTTTTATAAACCTTGTGCTATAGCTGAACCAAAAAAGATAGGCAAATTAGTTTTAATTTACTTTCTTTCATACCATCAGCAAGAGGGAGCTTCCCCTCCTAATTTGAAGAGCAGTTTATCTGTGCATAGTTGTGCGTTTCAAATACGCATTCTAGAGGTGCGAATTTAAACACCAACACTCTGAAAAGCATCTCCAGAAGCCTCTAGAAGGTGCGCCCAAACCAAGAAGTCAAAATATTTCAAATTTGAAGTTGACTGCAACTCCCTCCAAAAGTGGTGTCCTTTTTCAAGAAGGCAAAGCTCTTTTTTCAAATAAAATATTACTTTCCTCAAGTTGGCGTCCCATCTCCTCAAAGCATTTTTGACCCTTAGAAATATTTTAATCACCTCCTGATGAGGCGTCCACCCTTGAAGTCCCCTTTTTAAAAACATCTTTAAGTCATGGAGCTAGGCCAAGGGGTTATAATATTAAAATATAACATTATAACATAAAAATAACTTCTCTCCAAAAAATGCATCAAAAGGCCAAGAACAACAATACCAACCGAACTGCCAAAAGAGGAAATCCAATTGTGTCGATGCCAACAGGACCACTGCCAAAAATAGAATTTACTAAAAATAGTAAATTCATAAAGTTGCTCGAATCAGGATGCAAGCTATACCATTGCGAAGCTCTTTGAAAACCCAGAAAGAATCCACAATCCAAATTCCAGAACTCCAAGTGCAAGCCACTGAAAAATGCAGAAGCATCCTCCTAGAAAGTAGGAAACCCTAATTTCATCTTCCGACTAGTCTACAGGCCTTCGGGATAGGCTAACAGTCAATAGTACTGATCACTGCTGAGAAGGCGACATTACATCATCTATCATCCCAGACTATCCTACGACAATCTATGTAATGTCCCCGTTTTTAGCACTTTACTTTTCAATGATTGGTAGCCTATTCCCAGTGTGCTGTCAACTAGTTAGTGGCAGAATTAGGGTTTCCGGCGGTTTGATGGGTTCTCTTGAAGATTCAGGGTTTTGCTTGTTGGAGTTTGGTTGTTTGGATTCTGGATTCGTTCTGGGTTTTCAGAGAGCTTCGCAGAGGTATGACTTGCAACTACGTCAGGCAACCTTTCCGAACTTACTATTTTTAGTAAGTTATGACGGCTACATCCTGGAGTTCGGGATTTTGGATTGCGGATTCTTTCTGGGTTTTCAGAGAGCTTCCAATGGTGGCGCATGCATTGCATTCCGAGCAACTTCTTGAATTTACTATTTTTATTAAATTCTATATTTAGCAGTGGTCCAGTTAGCACCAGCTCAGTCAACTTCCCTCTTATGGCAGTTCATTGGGTAATTCTGATTTTTGGCTTAAGGGGTTCATTTTGGAGAAATAAGTCATTTAAAGTCAATAATGTTTTATTTTATAAAATAACCCCTTGTCCTAGTAATATGACTTTAAGTTGTTTTAAAGAAGGGGACCTTGAGGGTTATTTTCTCATGAAGGACATATTGCAAATTTTTCTAAAGTCTATTTGCTCAAAAGGAGATGGACACCAACCTTGGAAAAGAAGTATTTTATTTTTAAAAGTGATTTTCATCCCTCCAAGAGAGGTACGCCATCTTGAAGGGAGACTGGGTCAAGTCAAAACCCTAAAGGCATCTTGGGGAGTGGGGCGCACCTTCTGGAAGCTTCTAAAGGTGCCTTCTCAAAATTATAAAAGGAGCCTTGGGTCTTCATTTCAGCCATTTGATATCTTGAGTATTGTTATGCTGTCGGAATGGTGCTGGATTGCTTTGAGGAATGAAAGCCTCCTATCCCTGGCTTGACTTCGTGCTTGAGAGATAGCACCTAGTAGAGAGGTTTGCTAGTTGTTGAGTGAATCTTTGTGGTGAGGATTGCATTGTAGATTGAGTTTTGCCTTTGTAGTTCAGTTCATGTTTATTAGTGTAGTACTGGAGCTGTCTTTTCACTATAGCTGATTTGCTGTTTCTTCTCATAAGTCAAAAAATACAAAAAGAGTCGTTTTGGGTATTGTTCCATTGTGTTTCCTTGGCAAGGGCGCCCCTTTCTGACAAGTTACAGTATTTTTAATGAACTGAATTTTATTTAAGAAAATCGCCCCTCACTAAGGGCCGTACCTTTTGGTTCTCATTGGGATTTGTGCATAAAATAAATATCTGCTGTTAGGGTCAGTTTTGTGATGCATTCTTAGGCGCCTTCATAATAGGTACACTTTGCACTAGGTTTTATGCATTTTGGATGAGTATTGTGGGAGTTGTGAATAGTTTAGTGATTTTCTGTATTGCTGTTATAGCATTCAAGAGCAGGTCTGTCATAAATCAGAACTTTGAGAATTGTTCTTTGAGGGAAGTTTTTGGTCTTGGTGCTTTGGTTAAACGAGGAAGAATCCTCTATTTTGTTGCAGCTCTATTTAACTCTAATCTCATGCTCTTGGCAGGCATTCTTCATGATATTGTAAGCTGAACAGTAGTACTGTCAGCATTTCTTCTAAACTTGTTCTTCATGCTTTGTAATACCCACTGAATAAGTGGAAGAGGCTGGCTTGCCGCCTATTTATTTGAGTTGCCTTTGTATTTCTTATATCTCCGCCATATGGTCGCCTCATTCCATTCTGGATTGGGTAGCACATACTTGGTGTTGAGTTACTTTCAGTTGCAGTTTGATTTAAGGTACTGACGATCCTCTTGCCATATGACAGCCTCTCTCATGTTGAGATTGAGTGCGCATTCTTGGCAACGAGTTACTTTGTAACTGCTGGTTTCATTTATCTAACCCTAACGGGTGCTTCTGCATTGTTGTGTTACTGGCAAAAATCGAAAAAAATGGTTCGGGATATTTCAATCTAATTTGCTAGAAATGAACCAACATAACATGTAAATCACTTAATCCCTCCTATACTGGAAATCTTTATCCTAGGAGTCTCTCAAGCTTACCTCAGTTAACCTAATAACTTTAAGCTAATTGATTATACTTGACTCCTGTCCTCATTTCAATCCTAATATATATTAGCTAGTAAAGCCATATTCTCTTCATATGGAGACAATACAAAATATGCAATTTCACACTTAAATGCATTTTAAATCTTCTCTTAAATTCTTTCACATAAATTCCCTTTTATGCATTTCAAATAAACATTTTCCTTGAAAGTTCTTTTTCCCTTTAACTAAATTGCATTCATGAATTAACTTTCAGACTTTGCACAGTAAATGCAAGAAAATAGAAACATAATGATCAAATTCAAAATTGTAAAATGATGAAGGTTTCATGCCTATTTATACGCTTTCTCTCCAATACACACTTCCAGACCTTCTCTTGTTAGTTTTAGGATCAGAAATTAAATAAGCAGATTTAAAACAATTTCAAACAATTAGACACAACATATACCCTTGGAAAACCCTCCAACTTGAGGGAGAAAAACCAAGCAACAATATATCTCTTATATATTGAATAATAACCAGCAATTCATTTTACAATAAGGCCAATCACAAGGCCGAATTCTCAACACCACACTTGATGCAATCTCAAGATAAATAATATCGAACTCCTTGTAAGATAATATCAAACTTCTTGAAGAATGACTTGATCTACTATATCAAACTTTGCTGTAGGTGATTCGCACTTGCTTGAATGAATAGAATGAATGATAATGAAGGTAATCAACGCCTCCTTTATATACAAATCAATGTGGTCATCTCCAACAAATGCGTCCCTTCAAAGATGAAAGGTCGGCCTTAATGAATGGTTGTGTCTCACATGAAAGGTGGCGAATATCAAGATGAAGTCGGCCACATTAACAAAAGATTATTTAATATTTATGTGAAGCGCCTCTTCACAAAAGACGTCTCAAACAAATACATAGCTGTAAGCTATATTTAGTTTATTGCTTTATGAAAATCGCGGCTAGAAGTAAGAGGCCTGCGGCTATACATCAACATTTCTCAATAAAGCCCTCAGTATTGAATGGCTTCTCACTAAAAATAGACTTCTCAAATGCTGATTACTCACTCAAAATGGACTCTCGAATGAATACTCACTCAGCCGTAATGGAATTATACACTGATTGTGGTAATTTTCTGGTAAATCCTCTGTCTTTTTCACTCAGAAAACAGAGTATGACTTCAAAAATATTAAATGGATAAACAAAGCTCAGAGTAATATGAAACTCGGATTCAGCAAGGAGGAGAATAAAGAATGTTAATGCATCTTGTTGACGGGTGTTTTATAACCTCACCAACACAGAATAAAGTTTCCCAACAGTTACTCTATCCTCTCTTGAACAAAATCTCCTGCATGCTAAGATTGCTAGAAAGATCATGCATTCAACTCCAAGGTTCCTTCATGCAGTGGATAGTATTAGTTGGCTCGATGTGATTTGCTGGTATCTCAAGGGGGACTTACATAATTGTTCAGTTGAAGATCGAAGGGAAAGGGATTTTCACAAGACTTCGAAGGATTTGTCAATGAGGCACAGATTTCCTAAATTAACCAGAAAAGTACAAAATTTGAATGGCTGTAGGGATTAGAAAAGCTATGGTCTACACGCGGGACTTGGGGATCAATTCTTGCTAACTTCAACCAAGCTCTGCTTCGCCTCACCTCGGATAGCTTCTACAAAACTGGTGCAATCTTCAAAGGAGTAACTAAAGATATTCGGATCACGATTCAACATGTAGATACCATCACAATGATGCATACCAACATTAAAACCGCAAACGAAGTTAAATCCACAATATTCCAGTTGAACGCAAAGCGGACCCACTGTCAGTGAGCCCGCTAGTGGTATGGAGTAGCGAAGCTTGCTCAAATTAAACACCACATTCCACAACTATCATCTACTTGCATGAAATGAAATTTATTTTACTCTAAGTTCTATTTTAAGATTCTATGCAAATTGGAAGGACGAAGAAGCCTCACTAGCTACTCACAACAAAAGATGGAACCACAAGCAATGATAACTCTTTTTATTATGAGAGTGTTCACAACAAATTCTTACAAAGCATTCAACTTGAAAACTTTCCTTCCTCTTCAATCTAAGCTATCAATCTATGCTATTTGTCTATGCTCTATCTCCTAGCTCTCTCTCTGTCTCTCTATGATCTAATGAATTACAAATGAGGGGGGGATGCCCCTTTTATAGTTGGCCAAATCCAATGGACGACTTAGATTGAATTACAATGAAGGGGGTCAGATTGAGCCACATATGCCCTATTCAAGATTTTGCTCTAAAAACCGCCACAAAGAGGAGTGGGGTAATAATTGAGCAAAAGATTCCCACTCTCTCTTGGAGTCATAATGAGCAATTAATGTCCATCATTGTTTTCTAGAAGGTCATCATCCAGCAAGGCGTTCCCGTTTTCCTTCTCTTTGATCGCGAATTCAACGAACCTGGCTAACATTGCGTCAACATCTCGAGTTGAAATGGGTGGAATGTGGTTGAGCTGAAATTCAAGCACCGTGACCGTCTGCCCATGCCAAGTACAAGATTTTCTCCAAGCGACTAAGGCATCTTGAGTGCTCTGAATCAGGCTAGAGAAGGTTGACATATTTTCAAAATCATCCTGAACAAATGACTCCTCCGAAAAGAAAGGCCCTAATCTGTTCTTTAGGTCATCAGCAGCCATCTCCTCCGGAGTCAGTCTTCTGACAAATATAGATTCAAGTGTGTTCAGGACTCCATCCAGAATATTTCCCATAGCTTTTCTAACTCAAGCTGAATCTGCCTACGTTGCATCGAAGAAACCTCCGCCTGTGACTACTGAAGAATACCAACTGGTGAAGTCATATCTGTCACCTTCCTGTATCACACCTCCCTCCACCAAAGTTTGCAAGGGCATGTGCATCAAAGCCTCCAGATGCAGAACAGTCTTAGTTTGATAAATATATGTCTCGTTTCAGGCCTGATCAACGGTGTCTATGCGCGCCAGAATGCTAGAGGCCTGCCGATAAGCATGAATGAGATCCTCCATGAACTTCTCCATCTCAGTGCGAACACTGCCAATTCACTTATCTGCCTCCTGAGCCATCTTCAAATTTTCAAGCCCATTAACTGATTCTCTCGGGAGTTCTGCTGGGAGGTCAACTGCAGGATTCTCCCATCCACAAGGACGTGCTAAGTGTTGCACATAATCAATCAACGCCCTATGCTCCTTCAACTTTTTGTACTTCCCTTCTATCTAGAGCAATCTATCCTTCAAAGCCTGATAGGAGCTATCACACTCCTCAATTATCTGAGCCCCTGTAGGGCAGCCTAACTCCATAGTGGTGACCACATAGTTTTTCGGAACGTCATCTCGATCACCTCAATCCTGGGAACGACCATATGCAGTGTGCGAGAACCATCCTCATCCGTAGAAATCTTTGAAAATTTTTTGGCCTTCTTCTCTGGCGGTGCATTGATTCTAGTGAGGAATTCTTCCATCTCAATCGCCAGGTCAGTCTCCTCAATTGGATCCTTTCTCAATATGTCCCTTAGCCAATCCGACACTGCCTACTGCGGGTCACAAACAATGAGTGACTGCGCCTCTCTCACTTCTTCTTCATGCACTTCTTCTCGATTAACATTCTGATGAGGCTCATCGATATTCGTCTGCTCGGTGTCCTCTCCTGCAACTTGAGCCTCCTGCCCCCCAGTAGTCTCCTCCTCCAATGCTATCTCAATCTCCTGCAGGAAGCAGGTATCGATGGCTGTTTACTCTTCTTCTTCCTGTTGGTTGTCTCTTCTAGGCACATTGATACTCTGACCAACTGACTCCCTACAGGGTGGCTGATTTGCTACCTGTAATTCTTGTTCTTCATTCAACCTGTTTCTTTGGTCGACAAACAAGGAGACCTCCTGTACACTTGGAGAACGAGCCCGTGATAGTGTGAATGATGCCTCCTCAACTCTCTGAGCTACCTGCTAAACTTGTTCCTCTCTTCGTGGTTCTGAAGCCTGGGTGACCTGCTTTCTTTTCTTTGTTGATGGCGGCCTTTGATCACCCAAGAAATTTTAAGTGAGAGCAACTGACCTGCTTTTAAGTCTGTTCACATGCCTCTCCACCCAACTTCTTGTAAATGTCAAAACTGGAATGCACAGTGTGTCCAAATCTGTAATCTCTGGCTCAGACCAATCCGATAGTGGGACCGGTGTATTCCTCACTGACTCATCGTCTGGCTGCATCACATTCACGTCCTCCTCTACTTGGTCTGGAACCGGAATAATCTCACACTCTCTGATCATCTTCAAAGGTAGCCTGGTAAACATCCTTCTTCTAACTTCAGTGTCATCCACCACATTGGCCCATAAATCCTCAATATGAGCCTTGTGCCTGTACTCCACATTCTGCACCATTCTGATTTTGTTGTAAGGATCGAAGTCCTGCCTGCTGGTGTGGTATGTGAGGTGAAAGAACTGCAACTCATCCTCAGCCTCTTTGGCTGCCTGTAACGAGGGACAAATTTCATTTGAATTTCCCATGGTAATTGGGAAGTCCAATCCTCCTTTTTTCTTCTTCTGAATTTTGTCATAGGCAACGAGTTGCCTAGACACTTCTAACATTACCATTCTGTTAGTGGGGTATCTTGGTAGTCTGTACAGATACAACGTGAACCCCTGCAGTCTAATAAAGGTGAACTTCGGAAATTGGATAAACCAATATCCGTACTCTTTGATCAGCTCCTGGGCCTCTTTTGAAATTCTTTGTTGAGTTCTCCGCTGAAGAGTCCTTGTTATATGCATCGTGAAGGCATCATTAACTCTTCTATAGTAAGAGGTGTTGGTCAGGTGCAATTGCGGGCAAGCCTCATGAATCTTAAACTGCTCAGGATCACACCCAATCGGTTCCTTATAAGATATTCCCCTATATTTTGTCATTCTAGCTAGCATATAAATCACGTATGAACTCATATAGAAGGTCTTTGTTCTTCTCAAATTTCTAAACTGCTTGTGTATATTATCACTTATCATCCTTGCCTAGTCTACATGGTCTTTGCCTTCCAACACGATGTTGATGAAATAAAACATCCATGGCTCGAAGATATAGGATTGGGGACTTCCGTTCACCCTGCTGAGCATCATAATCAAGTCACAATATTCCTGCTTCACATCATCTAAAATTATCTGCCTGGGCAACTCGGTGCGAGTAGGCCTGGGTTTCTGCATCCAAATAGAATTTATCAATCCCGCACACCTCTCGAATGAAGAAGCATACATCTTTTCAGCCCTTTCCTTCGTTCTATAAATCATCCCTTCAGAAGCAAGAATTCCAAATGCCTCTTCGATGGCTTCAGGTGTGAGGCTGGCAAACAACTTGCCATCAGGTGAAACAATTGTTCTCCGCTCTGGTCTATAGCAATTGGCGCACTCCATGATTAACTCTAGACATTGAATGGCTGGCTGAAAACCAGCAGCTGCATAAAGCCCACTCTTTACAATATTATGCGCTATGACTGTCGGAGGATAATCACCTATCCCACGTATTCGATTCCTGAGTGCCCCCAGATTGAATGAGCTAAGATTTGTGTCACTCAACTCTACCAACTTCGAACTAAACTTTGACTCCGAAAGAAATGGCTTGCTCAACTTCTTGATCACTGCTTGTCTAGACGCACTGGCCTTGCTGGATTCAGCATTCACAGCCTTGTTTGCTTTTGCAGTCGCTCCTCTGTTCACTTCAGCCATCCTGCAAGATAAAATAAATGATATTCATTAGAAACTTCACTTAGGAAAATAAATTAACTTCGTGATGACCGGAATATGTAGCGAACTTCGAAAAAGAAAGGCCTTCAGCACTAAAATTCTGACTTCAAACCTCAACAATTTTCCAGCAAAATCAATATCTCCTAACACTTAGAATTTTTTTTGGCTCCCTTCAGCAACTTCTCCAACTTCGATTTTTCTTCACCTTCAGAGCTTGAAACTTGTACTTGCAGTCATGAGGAGAAATGAAAATTTTCCTAGCTCTTATAATCGATTTTGAGAATATTTTGGCTTCTAGAAGAATGCCTATTTTAGCAGACTCATTAAATTTCACCCCATTGACATCTCGGAAAAAATTTGTTTTTCAAATATAGGCATACTTCACCCTGGTAGCACTTTAAAATCACATCTCAGAAAATATTAAATCATGCCTCAAAAAAAAAAATTTCTCAAAGACTTAGGCATATTTTAATTTGTCCCATCTGTCTTAAAAATATTTTATCTCCCTTAGAAAATTTTATCATTTGTAAGCCCCAACATTTATTTTAAAATCTCAAGGCTAGGAGTAAAATTTTTAAAATTATTCCTAGCAAGGCGTAAGATTTTTAAAATTATTCCCCTTTAGAAAATATTCAAGACCCCCAGATTCTAAAAAAAAAGTTTCCCCCCTTAGAAAATATTTTACAACTTTATTATTCATGGGGGTACACGAAGGGGTACATTTAATTTTTTTACCCTTGAAAATATTTTTCCGCTAACGTTCATCTTCTTTCTGATGGGCACATCTTGAAGGGGCTCATTTAATTTTCATGACTTAGAAATTTTTTATTTTATCCCTCTCTAGCATCTTGGGCGCATATTAGGGGGTCTGCTTCCATCTCAACGCCTTTGCAAAAATCCCTAACCTCCTTATTCCTCCTAGGGTGTATATAGGAGTGTGGGCTTTTATTTAAATACCCTAGAAAAAATTTAATCACCCCTTTCAAGTTGGGTGCATCTTCACCCTTATGCTTTCATTTCTCAACACTTGAAAAAAAAAATTGTATCTAACTCTTCCCTAGCACCTTGGGCGCATATGAGGGGGTGTACTACCATTTCAACGCCTTGGAAAATTCTCCTCCATCATATTAACTTGGGCGCATTCCATAGGGTGTGTTTCCATTCTCAAAGACTTAGCAAATTTTCCAACTCGTCCTCTTTGAGCCTGGGCGCATTTCAAGGAATCTCTTTCCATTTTATCACTTAGACGTTTGTTTCAACTCACCTTCCTTGTCAAGGGCGCATTCTAGGGGTGCTACTTCAAGTTCGTGCCTTAGAAAATTTTGAAGCCTCCTTACACTTTGCTTGAGGGCGCATTTGGGGGGGGGTGCTAGTTCAATTCCAAACACTTAGAAAACTTTTCCCATGCTACCTTGCTTGAGGGCGCATTTGAAGGGAGGTGGCGCCATTTCTTTTACTTGCCTTAGACATTTTTTTTTTCCTTATATCCAACTCCATGGTGGGCGCATTCTTTAGGGTGTGTTTCCATCTTCACGCCTTAGAATTTTTTTTGACCTTTATCCATTCTACTTTGGGCACATTTTACCCCTACAAGTCTGAACTTAGGGCGCATTTAGCGGTGCCTTCTTTTATTTTCATAACTTAGAAATTTTTTTCTCAAGCCCTCTTCCATTGTGGGCGCATTTGAAGGGGCCTATTTCATGTTGTGGGCGCATTCACAGGGGAGAGCTTCCATTTCATCTTTTCCTTAGACGTTTTTCAACATATTATTCTTCTCTTGCCTTGGGCGCATTCAGTAAGGTGCTCTTCAATTTGAGGGCACATTTGAGGTGGGTAGACTGCTAGTTGAGGGTGCATTTGGGCTTGTGACCTACCAATTCATCACTTAGACATTTTTCTAGCCTCCTTTTTTGTCAAGGGCACATTTCAGAAGGTGAACTTCCATTTTGATATGCCTTGGACATTCTTGAACACTTAGCCAATTTTCAGCCTGCTTGCCCTCGTTTACTATTTTTAGAAAGTTCTAAAGCCCTTGTGATTTCTATGAATTTTCAATGAATTTTCAACTTTCTCAAGGCCTGATTTTTGCTCACCTTGGCCCTCATGACCTAAATGTCCTGTTCACACCTGCCATCCGTGCTGACCTGCTATTTTTAGCCCTGTTCTGGAGGTGACTTACTATAAATAGTAAGTACTCGGACTGCACTCAAATTTTACCTGTAGATTGTTGAAGGATGCTGATCGTGATGGGATACATCAGTTTTTCATTTTTCTCGAGTTTTACCCCTCATTTTAGGCATCGAAGCTGGAAACCCTAATTTCTTTTGCATGTGCCTTAGATGACCTTTGTTTGACATCGTTTCCGTTGCATGTCGCTTTGTTCGTGAGAGTGAAGGTCTAGGGGCTGCTGGAGTGAACCTGCTAAAAATAGTAAGTGCCTGAAAAAGTGACCAACTGCCGAATGTGTTTGCATGTCATACTGCCCGGGAGATCTCAAAAAACCCAGAAAACTGGTCAGCATGTGAGCACCTGCTAAAAATAGCAAGTCATCAACTTGAATTGCATGTTACATCATTGCGAAGCTCTCGAAAAACCCAAAAAGAATATTTTGACATGCACTGAAAAATTATACATGCAAACCCTAAAAATGGCTCCCGAAGCCAAGACTGCTAAAAATAACAAGTTGTCAGAATTTGCTCAAATTTTGCGGGCAAGTACTTAAAGTGTTCTAAACGTGGTGAAGCAGTCAGAATTTCAAAAGTCCTACGAAAAAGGTCCCAAATTGAGTACTTACTAAAAATAGTAAGTTGTTAGAATTCAGTGAAAATTGAATGGGAACCTGTCTGAAGCTTTCTGAACGCAGTGCCAGGCTCCGATTTCAATGCGCTCACCCAATCTGACCTCAAACTAGCCTGAAGAATGCAAACCCTAATTTCATAGACTTAGCCAAAATTCCAACTTAGGTCTAAAGACGGGTACATACCCGGAAAGATAGACAGAACTGAGAGAGACAACAAGAAAACCAACCAAAACCAAAGCCAAAAGACTTGAGTGGAGCAAAAATTAGGGGGGTACCCATTTTGAATGGAGTGATGTGTGAAAAGGTCACAACACGTCTATTTATAGAGCCTAAAACCCAATGATTTCCACCATTGTAGGCATGAGAAATGACAGCACTGTATTTTGAATAATTCAAAGAGATGAATGGTGGGTTTCTAACCCTTACTCATCATTTTAAGAAGTGATTCGACCTCAGCTTTAGCCAGCAAAACAAGAAAACTTCAACTTTGCACATGGCTTAAAGGAGAAAAATCGACACCTACAGGAAACTCACTAGAAATGGCGCCAACAAGGAAATGATTCATCTTTCAAAGATTTGGTCTTGGCAAAACTCAGAACACCTCATCTTTCACAGGCTGCGTCGCCCCTATTCCTCAATTGGTTTGAATTTTTCTCCTAGGCGAAACGCTCTCGCGTGTTCTTCCAGCGCCATATTTTTCACGGGAAAACTCTTTCAATAGTTTAGAGCAAATATTTTGCTCTTATAAAAGTTTATCATTTACCTTTCAAATGTTTCGATTTTCCTTTGATAAAGATGATTTAATTTCCTCCAAATGAGAATAGCTCGATTCTCATATATTTGGTTGAAGACATTTATTATTTCTCTATAGTTTAACTTTAATATTTACTCCAAGTAAAATATAATCTTTTAATTTTCACTTAAGAGATTTAAAATATTATTAAACTTGGGTAAAAAGTTAATTTCCAAAGTGGAGACTAATTTTAGAAAATAATTGATTTTCATAATTTGAGAAATTAAATAAAATATAATTTCATTTTATATATTTTATTATATAAATATTATTATAGTCTTAAATATATTAAATATATATATATTTTAATATAACTATAATAATATTATATATAATCCATAATATAATATTACATATATATATATATATATATTTAACAATTATATAAATATATCGTGAACCAGTTAGCAACCTGATATATAAATAAATATATATACATTTTTATGTAAAGTCATCAAGCAATAATAATATTATATTATTAATATCCACAAATAATAGGTAGCGAGTGTATATATATACATGTATATACTCGTATATACCTTAGTGTACATACTATATACATGTGTATACATACCCACTCAACCTATTCACTTATGTCCATTCACGTTATCCTCACAATGATCATAAACAAAAGTCAAACAAACATATAAACATCACTCACAAAGCACAAAGAAGTAAACAAGACTCCTAAAGCCTATGGATGACTTATCAAGACCAACTTAACTGACTTGGTTCCTCCAAACCTATAATTTGACGTGTGTGTATATGCTCAAGTGGTTCTCGTTACTGTTTCTCGACCAAGCTCCTCTCCAGAGTGATATTTCTCCTCTGCTTGGAGGAATGTTTTGCACACCTGCATTCGATGACACGACAATGAAAGTCATATGTTCACAACAAAGTAGTATACATGAAACATCTCAAAAGTTAGAATAAACATTATTCAACAACTTGCATGCAACATTCATCTAGGATTACATCAATAGAAGTAACAATCAAATGAGACAATCATTAAATGGAACACACTCATATTGATAACAAGAACATGTTTTATTCATCACATTGATCCAATCATTACAATCAATCGCCCTATGAAATAGTAGCTATACAATTGGGGTGTAACATACTCCCCCCCTTATGATTATCATCCTCGAGGAACTAAGGTATTATTCAAAACATAAAGAAAACTTAACACTACATTTTATTTATCATTCTCGAAAACTTCAAGAATGTCTAGCCGGTGTAATTTGGACATCAACTTGTCTATCATCCATGGCAGCGTGTTTCCTCTGCTGAAACATGGCCTTTTGAGTAGGTAGTGAGTTGCCATGTTGTTGGGTACCAAAAGATTTGTTAGGGCATTCATTTGCATAATGATTACCTTTACAAATAAAGCATCTTGCTCTTGGCCCTCTTTTCTCCGTGGTTTCCCCAGTCTTATTAACACCTTCACTAACTCTACTAGTGTCATCATACCTGGAGTTGTCTCTTTTCCAATCTCTTCTGAATTCCTTTTCATTGAAGCGAGATCTTTTCCCCTTTTTCTTTGTTGCATCTTGCGCAAATTATTCTTTCTTGGGGGCAATCTTGTCGGGGACCTCAGTATCCTTCTTTTGTTCTTCTCCTTCACACTGGTTGGAGTCTGCCTTAAGCTTTTGTTCCTGCTTTATGGCTTTTTCATACACAAGGTCCATTGTGGTCGGACCATACATATTGACTTCACCTCTAATGTTTTTGTTGAGTCCCAGTATGAACTTCCTAATTCGGAATCGTTCATCTTTGTGGTAGATAGGAACATATCAAAGAAGTCGGGTGAACTTCTCCCAATATTCATTGACTGACATGGTCCCTTGCCTCAATTCTTGAAATTCAGAGAGTTTTTGGTCATAATAGAGCTGTGGCAACCAACGTTTGCGGAAGATTTCAACAAACTCTCCCCAAGTCAACTTCCAGGAACTTATGTCAAGTTCAAGCTTTTTGTTTATCCACCAATTAGAGGCTTCACCTGCTAATTGGTATGCTCCCCATGCTGCCTTAGTTACCTCATTGTAGTTCCTTATTTCAAAATATTTTTCCATTTGGGCTAGCCAAACTTTGGCTTCATCACCTCCTGCACTGGCATCAAACTTTGGCGGAATTATCTTCTTCATATCATGAGATAGCTCAGTAGACACTATCTTCCTGTTTCTTTCAGCAGAGTTGGTTGGTGACTTTTGCTTCTCATGATTGCGGTTAACACCACGTCCATGAAACGAAATTTCGCCTTCCGTGTTATTGATGGTTATTTCCTTCTCCACTATGTCTTTCTCTCTTTCATTCTCCAGACTGGTTAACCTTGCCAAAATCAAGTCGAGCGTTGCTTCCATTCCGGTGGTTCTTTGTTCATCTTCACGACTTGTACCGGGAATATTTCTCGTTCTCTCATACACTTTCACCATGATTTAAAAGATTGACTTAAACCTGAATGTTTAATACAAGTCAGCCTAATTACGCTATGAATTTTCTTATGAAAGATATATAAGTAAACATTCACATACAAACAAGTATTCTTTACTAGATTTAGGCACACGCTTCTTTGTTAATTTCATCGTACTAACTCTTTTTTGGTAAGACCCTATCCTTAGGTTCATGTCAAAAAGTTCTCCATCCTTGTGGATATTTCTTTTGTTGACTTCCTACTTTGACCTAATTAATGTTGATATAGCATACACATAGATTCGTAGTGTTTTCTCAGAATCCAAGAATTCTTGACTCATTTCAATTGTAAGTTGCTACAATTAAGGGGTTTTCCTTATTTCTTCTTTTTCCTTAGTCATATAACTATATTGTAGGATAATGCAAATACTGGTTTATTCTTCCTAACCTTCCTACATAACTTGTTTGCTTAGTCTTCCGCAATCCTAGGTAATATCATAAGTTGTTGGTTTAGGAGTTTCTACTCCAAAGATAATTCTTAATTCGTCCCAATTACACAAGTTACTAAGGATCACATCTTCCTTTTCACTTCCATAAGTTCTTTTCTTTTGCCATTGTGACACAAGAACTTTTCAACCTTTATCTTCTGATAAGGTTTACGCATTGTTGCGTAATGAGCTCATAGGTTCCTAGTGTAAAACCTAGTAGCTCTGATACCACATGTAACGACCTATCCCTTGTGTAAATTAATTTTCTTTTAAAAATTTATTGCAAACATATAAAGGTAACAAGTAACAAAGGCATTACAATAAAAGCTTTCCTTTCTTCATTGATAAATGCATGCAAGTTACAATATATTTCCACATGAATTCCATTTTTATTGCAAATATAAATCAAAGTACAAAAGTAAAACAATTACATACATAGCTCGAGAGATTTTGAACAAATAGTAGTAAGACAGTCCAGGTTCCTTTCCTTTCAAATCTTGGTGCATTGGCCGCTTGCTGTGGAGGAGAAACATCACTCAGGCGCTTTTCCGCCAACCACGGACTTATAATGCGGTCCCCCACACACCTATCGTTCGATAGATGGCCCTCCCTTCGAAAGAAGAGATTGGTAGGGTACCTATTAACAATTACCAACTGAGCATAGTGCTGTGTGTTGTACCCAAACCAAAAAATTTTTTTTGCTTCATCAAGGCATTTTGCTTAAAATAGTCTAAACCTTGCTAAAATGATGTCAAATACAGTTTTTGGGCAATATCAAGCATGGAGTTTTGTAATGTCCCCTTCTCAAACCTGATTGTTCTTGTGACCGTTGGCCTTTTTTCTGGAAACCCGAAGGCTAGTCGGAAGATAAATTAGGGTTTCCTATTTTTGAGGAGGTCATTGTTCAGAGATGGTGGATTCAATGGCGGATTCCTTCTGGGTTTTCAGAGGGCTTCGCAGGGGTATGTTCATCTCGGCATTCAGAGCATTTTCTGGAATTTACTATTTTTAGTAAATTCTATTTTTGGCAGTAAACAGGATGGTAGCAGGCAGTTGACTTTCCCCTTCAGTTGACTCAAGTGGCGTATTCAGTTTCGGGCTTCAGAATGCAGTTCTGGGAAGTCGAGCTCATTTCACTTAAAAATAACATTATAATTAAAATGTTATTTTATCACCTTGGCCTAGTCGAATGACTTAATGTCGTTTTAAAAGGTGGACTCAAAGGGTGGCGCCTTCATTAAGGTTATATTTAATATTTGGTGAATTTTCCAAAGTCAAAGGAAATTAATGTGGGCGCATTTATCAAGGTGATGTTTTAATTAAAATATAATTATTGAGCTAAAGGTGAAAAGGACGCCTTATTGAAGGAAAAGTTAGGGTTTGAGCTTGAGTTGGATTTTAGGGTTTCGTGAAGTCAAACGGAACTTATAAAAAGGAGTCTTGTGCATCATTTCATCATCTTTGGTCTATGCTAATGTTATGCTGCCGAAACGGTTGCGGAATTGCTTCGAGGAATGAATGCCTCCTAGTCTGGGCTCGACTTCGTGCTTGAGAGATAGCACCTAGTGGAGAGGTTCGATTATTTAAGGTAGATTTGTGAGTTCATTTGTATTTGTGCTTTGTATTCAGTTTGGTCTTGTTAAGTAAGTTTGCATTTTAGAGAGTTTTCTGTATTTGCTGATTTGATACAGCAGATCCATATTTTTACTCATATCTCAAAAAATACCAAAATGCTAGTTCTGGGTATTGCATCAATCTTTAAGTTTGTAAGGAGCGTTCATTTTCTCCAATTTATAGATCTTAATGTTGTGTATTGAAATTTTAATGCCAAGTTGAATTCTTCAGCTGGGCCGTACCATTTCCTTTTCTTGGGATTTGTGTCTTTTAAAAGATTCAAGGTTTGAGTGAAGTTCTGTGGTCCAAGTTTGGTCGCCTCCTCCCTAAGGGTGTTATGCATTTGTTTTCAAGTCAATAGAGTTAGTAACGAGAGAGATAAGTGCATTTTAGTGAGTTTAAAGGGTGCTGGTTTGATACATTAAGCTACAGGTCTGTTAAATCAGATTAAAGAAATCTGCATTTTCTTTGGGATTGGTGTTAGGGAATCCTTAAGGCTTGTGGAAGACATCTTCGTTGTTGCATCTCTATTTACTTCTCTGGTTGTATCGAAAGCAAGGTGTTGTTTAACATATTGCAAGCTGCTGGTTATATGATAATAAGTGCAGATCTGATTATGACAGTCCGAGAAATCTGCATCTTCTGATTTTGGTTTGGCATTGTGGTTAACTTAAAAGCTTGAAGCAGATTTATTGTTGAATGCACCAATTGAAAGGAATCTGATATCTTGACATTGCAGGCAATAATTATATATTGTAAACTGGCAGTAGTACTGACCAGTATTCTTTAATATTGCATTGTCATTATTTGTAATACTCGTCCTTGCTTCAGTACTAGTTTGAAATAGTTATAACTCCGCCCTATGGTCGCTACTGTCCATTCTGGATGAGCAAGCACATTCTGGGTGTCGAGAAGTTTCCTTTTTCAGCATTATTTCTTTCAAGCATTGTTTTGTTTTCACTCCGTCATATGGTCGCCCCTCACTCCGCTTGGGATTGGGTAGCACATACTTGGCGTCGAGTTCCTTTTCCAGCATAAGCAGTTTATTTTAGATCCTCTGACCAATGCTCGCCATCATCGGCGCCATTCTGGTTAGAGTTGCTTTCTTGCACGTTTTGGTTTCTTTCTCTAACCTTAACGGGTGCACTGCTTTGTAATCTGTTATTTGAAAAAACGAAAAAATTTGGCTCGGAATATTTCAAGTTTTGTTAGTGTTTTGTCAGTCAAAGGCAGTATCCATTTATCAGAACTTGAATCAGAGACAAAGAATGAAGCATTTCACGATGAAGGAGCATTTTACGATGACGATTATACCTTTGTATGGTCATTTCAGTGACCAAGACGAAGATTTCAATGGTTAATTTTTGAAGATTTCTCAAGGAAAAGCAAAATTGCGCCCCTGTAGCCCAGGGGCGCCCTTCTTTTTGAAGGCCCAGGTTTTTTGGCATATGCTCATGAATACAGTCAAACTCTTCAGAATTACTCCAGTTATCCGATGAGCTATCCTGTGGGGCTATCCGAGATTCGTGACTCCGGTAACTGACATTAGAAGTTGAGGATTCCAGAGGTTACAGATTGCAGAAGCTTGTCATTTTGCAACTTTTGCGCCCTTGTAGCTCAAGGGCGCACTCTTTAAAGGAGGGTTAGATCTTGGTGTTCCTGATTATTGATGCATTTGATCTTTTCATGACTAGTCTGCCTTTCTAACGAGCTATCGAATGCAGTCATCCGAGTCCCAGAGTTCCGGTAGTCGACGTCAGAAGATGAGATTACGAAGAGAGTTCACATCACATAACTTCCTCAAATGGTGAAATTGCGCCCCTGTAGCTCAGGGGCGCCCTTCAAAATGACCCTTGAGATGATATAGTTTGTAGATAAGGTCTTCCTGACATCTGTGCTACTCTAGTTTGGTTTCGCAACGCACCAGTCAGCCTGTCAATCCGACATTTTGAGAGATCGTGGCAAGGATTCTTCCAGGCACGTAAATCAGAGGGTGGAGAAACATGAAATATTCATTGTACTTCTGTAGGTCAGGGGCTTCTAGCCTTTAGGCCTGTCAGATAAGGTTATTGATGTTCGAAGTCTTCACAGGACTTGTGCGCAATTACTCCAGCTATTCAACAAGCCCAGCCGTCAGCCTTCGGGATTTGGCAAACGCTCGTACGTGTGAGGTCTTTGTGAAATACTGTAAAACGAAGACAACTCAGAAAATGGCTAAGTCTGGTCGTTTATTCCATCTTGGGAAAGGCGCCTTTCTATTTGAGGTCTTAGAAGCAGTTTTTTTGCTTCATCACCTCTAGAGACGTCTCTCATAGGTCCTTCTGATTACGCATTGAGATAGACGGTGCTCGAATCAGGGCATCCCAGCTCTAGATATCAGAGGTCAAAGTAGGGCATTTGGTTGAGAGTTGTACTTTCGTCAAAATGGTGTTTGTGCCTTTTCAGGCCAAGGGTGCCCTTACTTTAGGGTTCCTTAATGCAGCTTTCAGATGCCTTACGTATATTCGTTGGATGCGGAATACTCCTAGTCATGCAGTGAGCCTATTATTCAGTCAGCAGGGTTCACCATTCGTTGTCAGCAGTCGTTTGAAGCGTCAGATGGCAGTTTGGAGAAATGGTTAAGTCTGGTACCTGAAAATCAATTTAATCAAGGGCGCCTAATTCTTTGAGGTGTTAAATGATGGATTTTGCAGTGATGACTCCCAACAGACATTTCTTCCTTGCTCTGCAGGCTTCACAATGAATACACCTGGTCACCCAGAAATCAAGGTCGAAGATGGCCAGTTATAATTTTGTAGTCAGCTACAAAATAGGAAGTTAGTAAAAAACGTGATATCTTGAGCAAATGGACGCCTATGAGGACAAATGAGGACTTTTTGAAATCAGTGAAGTTCGCCGGGTGAATCCAAAAGCTTTACTTGGTTTGTCAACTGATTAAGATAATATTTTATATTTATTTTTGCATATTTGAGCATTAAAGGGCGATTTTCTAAAATTGGTGCCTCTTTGTGCTAGATTTTCAAATTGCATGATAATTATATTATTATTTTTATTTCTGAACTTCGAGTCAGTCTCAGTTCGAACTGAAGGGGTCCAATCAGAGGCTTTCTATTTCAGTCATGGTTTTAAATCTTGCAGTCAACATTATGGTGCAAATTCTCTTTATTTAAGCATGGCACCATCATTAAACATTCATCTAGCTTAAGCAAAATTCATATTTCTTCATAGCAAAGGCGAATTTTCACATGTTGGGCGAATATATCATCAGTATCCAGTGGCGATTGCATCAAACAATTCCTTTTGCAGGTTCAAGTTCACATTCATCAGCAAATTTGAAGAACAGGGGGCGATTTTCACAGAACATAGAAAAAATGTCTTTCTCCTCTTTGATTCTCAAATTTCTCTCAAAAATCAATTCGCATGTTCCTGAAGTTGGCAGATTTTGGCAAGTTTGATCATCTGGATTGTTTCTATATAGCTTCCTCGAATTAAATTCATGTGCTTGATTTTTTAGGAATTTTTAACACCAGAGCATCAGTTCTCGAGTTTCTAATTTTCTCAACTAAAATTCTTTGCATGGTCGAGTAGAAGTTAGATTTTCCCATTTCTGACGTTCTGGGTTATCTTAGAATCTTTTTCTGGACAAAACCCATATCTCAAATTTTTCACCGAAAATAACTCTTCAATAGGCTATTTTTAGCCTCAGTAGGCTATTTTTAGCTTTCCAGAAATCTTGTCAGAACATAGTCGAGTTCACAGTCAACAGGCGAGTTTTTCAAAATGTAGTACACTCAGCTCGAATACAGGACCAAATCAGTCCTTACTCACGACTTCATCGGGATAGTTGAGACGAATCTTCACAAGGTGTTGCCAGAAGTAGTCCTAGATCCAGTTAAGATCAGAGATTCGATTATTCAAAACATTCAGCAGTCTGGGTTATTGGAGGCCGCTTCCATACCTATCTCCGTTCATTGTGTTGAGTTTGTGATGTCTTGTATTAAGCATTACAACTCTGCTACTCGTGAGATAGTGTCAGCAGATGGACGAGTTATTTGCAGTCTCAAGCCTTTGGACATTGAAAGAAGTTTTGGTATCCCTCAGCACCCGAATAGTTTGGTTATTTCTATGGAGCAGTGCGAGCATGCATTCAACGCTGATGTGGACAAGTGCCAGAGCAAAATGGCAGAACGATGGTTAAAGCAAGTGAAGAACAAATTGCCAAATAATGTGGGTCGTGGTGAGTACAAGGATGAGTACTCGATTCTAATTACACTCTTGAGTCATGTCTCAGGTCAATCACATGCAAATGTTTTCCAACCCTGGATGTATTACATCATTGGTCGCATCATATCTGGGCAGGAGCATTATGACTGGGCATCCTTCATCAGCGATGTTATCCACAAGTAGATCACTGGTTTCCTAGTTGCTCATGAGTTTCACATGTGTTCTTATCTCGTGTACTTGATTGCTTATCAGGGCCAGTTCCGAGGATTAAACACCGTGGGCATTCTCAGTGTTCAGAAAGTCTATCACTATTATGATCAGCTTGAGTTCACTAAGGCTGAACGTCACTTCAAGCGTGTTCACGAGGCTTTCCTGACTTATACAGTGAGAAATTTGGACCGGGAGTTGCATGTTCGTATCTCGGTAGTTGCTAGAGTAGCGATGGATGGTTGGGCGGACTGGTTTATTTAGTTCCCGACATATACTTATATCCGAGTATATGGATTTACAGGAAATCCAACTATGCTTCCATGCTATCCTTCGGATAGGACAATCTTTATGGAGTTCCTGAGGCAGTTGCATCATGTTCATCGTCATTTACGTCGCAAGCATAGACCAGCTGCCAATTTTCCTTTTCAGTTTGGAATATATTGGTGCAAGACGGTAGTTGATGCCAAAACTGCAGGACAAGAGCTCGAGAGATATCATCTCAAGTATCTTGTTGAGGTACGTGCCTATGATCTTTGGGGTCATTACACAACTCACCTTGGTGGGCGCGCATATCATAAGCCTTCTATGGAAGACTATTGGGCAAATTGCGTGGATGACTTCGAGGTTCGCAGACGTAGCTACAGTCGCTTCTCTCTCTCACAGATTTCTGTTTTCTTATCAGAAGATGTGGGAGGTTTATCAGATGATGAGGGAGAAGTTCTTCCTCAGTTTTTCAGAGAGCAGGTTGACACACAGCTGCTGCCAGCAGTTGATTGGTACGCCAAGGAGTACGCAACAGTAAAAGAGAGGTCAAGTAGATTTATTCAGAACAGTATACTTTACCTCAACAGCAAGAAGACTAGGAGGGTAAGTGTGCCTAGAGCAGAGCCGCCAGTGGTGGAGCCTTCGCTACCTTTCTCGTCAAAACCAAAACAGAAGAAGAGGAGTAATCCTCCCAAGAAAGGTCAAGTGCCAAACAATTCAAAAGGCAAGGCGCTTGCCACTGATACACACACGGACCCTGTCAGACAGCCTGTCACAGAGCCAGTTCAGAGGCTGCCAGTGCTTGAGGTTCAGCCTCAAGTTTCTATACCAATTCCGGAGCAATCGCCAGTCCCGATTCATATTGAATTGGATTTAGACTCCCCACCTCGTAGCAATTCCTCTACATATTCACTCTCGTCACAACCTCCTGTTGCTAGTACAGATCCTTCCAGTAGCATTAGCCGAGATTAGTCTTGGATTGAAAATCAACTGGGAAGGAAGAGGAGGCAGCCATCCTATGTCCTTAACCATTCAGATTTTGATCAGGTTTACCAGGATGTGCCAGACAAGAGGATGAAGAACATGGTCCACTTGGAGAGGAATACTAACATGGAGATTGTCGTTGAGACTGCTATACCTCCATAGGGGAAGAGCTTGGACGAGTTGGAATCTCAGGACTTCGAGGTTATCACAGTCAACCTTGGTCGTAGCACACGCCAGACTCGGGTTGATCTCCTACAGGTTGCTACAGACAGTGCCAGGGATAGAATGCTGAAGGACGGAGAAGATAAGGCAGCCCTCAAGGCTGAAATCAGACAGCTTCGTCAGTACATTTCTAGCCTTGTACATAGGTTAGATGTTACCGCCACACTGCCGCCGATGCTTGAGCCTCCAGCAGAACAGGGCCAACTTAATCATTTGGTTGCATATAGCAAGCGTTTGGAGGAATGGTAGGAGTTCGTTGCTAGAGGCCGTTCTATTCTTACAAAGCTATATTAGTTGCGGTATAATGCACGAGAGCTCTATCTACGTCTCTAGGATGAGGAGTGAGACATGGCAATTAATAGACCCTGGGACAAGATTATGATTGCTCACCTGAGTATGGCATATGAATCAGTCACAGATGCAGAAGATAAAGAAGCTATCTATTCTTGGAAAACACAGTTGGTTTTCAAGGCAAAGATAGAGGAAACAATGGCGTCAGAGTTGACTGAGAGTAGAGAGCACGTTACTAGTGCACTCCGGTTGTGAGAACCTTAGTATCTCGCTTACCGTGTCAATATCAGATTGAGGGTGGTGCGTATGTTGAGCTTATTGATGTACAATCAGAGCTCCTAGCACTCACTCATACTATTTTTAGTGGGGAGACCATTGGCTGTAAGATTAATCAGCTTACAGTCATGTTAGCGTTGTTCAATGAAGCAACCGGGAACAGGGGTGAACTTCAGTCCTAGATCACAGCTGGTGAGGACATGCTGCGCAGGAATAGCATTCTTTGACAGAGTATCAGAGCTCCAGACAGTGATGCAGTTAACAATCTCGTTGAGGGATTGGGTGCTCGAGATCACGATCAGTAGATATCAGTTCCCACCTCTCAGAATAGACATTACACACAGGAGTTAAACTTGGCGTTACCTTCTCAAGTTAACTCGCTGTCTCATCTCATGCATATCTATTCTGAGATCAGCTTTATTCACTTGGAGTTTTATTTAGGGTTTACGTTAACTGATGGTAGTGTTCCAGTTAACATGCTTTCAATAAGGACGTGCATGCTTGCACAATTGTCCATTTTTAGATTAGATGTTTCGGTTAACTGATGGTAGTTTTCCAGTTAACTGTATAGTTTCTTTTATTAGGGTTTAGCAATAAATCTTGCATGCATTGCAAGACTGTAGTTGACTCAAGGTGATTTTAGGGTTCGCTACACCTTTTGATGTCTATAAATAAGAGTTTTTGCTCATTTGTACATAACTTTTGCGTGATAGCATACATGCTATGCCCACCTTGCCTGTAGTATTGCTATTTTGTATCTGTTCACGAACTTTTGCACGAGAGAGAAATATATGTTGTGCCTACCTTGCCTGTAATATTGCTCGTTCTGTATCTGCTCATGAGTATTTACTATTGTGATGAATTGTTATGCCACTTGGGTTTCATGCAATTATGATGGTGAATTCTTGCTTTAGTTAGATATAGTGGCTAGTTGATTGTAGATTGTATGTGTGTCTTGCCTATGCAATTTATTATCCTAGTTGGCTATTCTTCATGTTTTGTGTTCAATAAACTCGTTCAAATTGAGCTGATAGATGTGCCACCTTGCCTTCAAGTTGAGAATTTGTTCTTGGTTATCGTGTGATGTGTGTGAAATAAACTTATTCAGATTGAGCTGATAGTTGTGCCACCTTTCCTTCACATTGAGAATCTGTACTTAGTTTATCGTATATTGTTGTTTCCAATAAGCCCATTCAGACAAGCAGATAGTTGTGCCACCTTACCTTCACGTTGTGAGTCCATACCAAGCTTATCGTCAGATAATCATTCCCACTTCGTTTCCTCATGCTCTGAGTTCTTGAGGGGATTGGATAGTTTAAGTTACTTAGTTTTGTGAGTTGTAGTTAAGCGAAACCAAAAAAACTTAGCTGCAACGTATAGAGTTTTCGTGAAAGCCTTGTACCTCTACAGCTGAGACAAAAAGACAGGATATAGTTTAGTTTATCTTCCTTTTCAAGTACTTTTGTCAGCACAACGAGGGAGCTTCCCCTCCTAATTTGAAGAGCACTCATTGCATAGTGTGCATAGTTGTCCGTACCAACTCGCACTCCAAAGGTGTTAGTTGTTACGCCAACATTGTGTCGTACCCAACTAGAACCTTGCTATTTCACAATCTCGAACTAGTATAGGATCATAATGAACTGACAGTGTAGTCTCAACTAACTCACATCTATGTGGAAGTCGTACATTTCACTACTTTGGCCAAAGTATTCTCATTCAGTACTTCGAATGAAGGTCATCTATCATTAACACTACTCAGGGCTGATTTGACTTAAGGCTATCTTACACTACACATAGGCTTACTCCTTCACTGGATTATCTATCATCCCAAACTATCCTACGACAATCTAATCTACTAGAAATGAACCAGCATAACAACTAAATCACTTAATCCCTCCTATACTGGAAATTTTTATCCTAGGAGTCTCTCAAGCTTACCTCAGTTAACCTAATAACTTTAAGCTGACTGATTATACTTGACTCCTATCCTCATTTCAATCCTAATATATATTAGCTAGTAAAGCCATATTCTCCTTATATGGAGACAATACAAAATATGCAATTTCACACTTAAATGCATTTTAAATCTTCTCTTAAATTCTTTCACATGAATTCCCTTTACATAAATTCCCTTTTATGCATTTCAAATAAACATTTTCCTTGAACGTTCTTTTTCCCTTTAACTAAATTGCATTCATGAATTAACTTTCAAACTTTACACACACAAAAAATACAAGAAAATAGAAATATAATGATCAAATTCAAAATTGTAAAATGATGAAGGTTTCATGCCTATTAATACGCTTTCTCTCCAATACGCACTTCCAGACCTTCTCTCAACAAAGCCCTCAGTATTGAATGGCTTCTCACTAAAGATAGACTTCTCAAATGCTGATTACTCACTCAAAATGGACTCTCGAATGAATACTCACTCAGCTGTAATGGAATTATACACTGACTAGTAATTTTCTGGTAAATCCTCTGTCTTTTTCACTCAGAAAACAGAGGATGACTTTAGAAATATGAAATGGATAAACAAAGCTTAGAGTAATATGAAACTCGGATTCAACAAGGAGTAGAATAAAGAATGTTAAGGTGTCTATTTATAGAGCCTAAAACCCAACGATTTCCACCATTGCAGGCATGAGAAATGACAACATTGCATTTGGAATAATTCAAAGAGATGAATGGCGGGTTTCTAACCCTTACTCATCATTTTAAGAAGTGATTCGACCTCAGTTTTAGCCAGCAAAACAAGAAAACTTCAACTTTGCACATGGCTTAAAGGAGAAAAATTGACACCTACAGGAAACTCACTAGAAATTGCGCCAACAAGGAAATGATTCATCTTTCAAAGATTTGGTCTTGGCAAAACTCAGAACACCTCATCTTTTTACAGGCTGTGTTGCCCCTATTCCACAGCTAGTTTGAATTTTTCTCCCAGGCAAAGCGCTCTCGTGTGTTCTACTTCGAGTGCCATATTTTTCACGGGAAAACTGTTTCAATAGTTTAGAGCAAATATTTTTCTCTTATAAAAGTTTATCATTTACCTTTCAAATGTTTCGATTTTCCTTTGATAAAAATGATTTAATTTCCTCCAAATGAGAATAGCCCGATTCTCATATATTTTGCTGAAGACATTTATTATTTCTCTATAGTTTAACTTTAATATTTACTCCAAGTAAAATATAATCTTTTAATTTTCACTTAAGAGATTTAAAATATTATTAAACTTAGGTAAAAAATTAATTTCCAAAGTGGAGACTAATTTTAGAAAATAATTGATTTTCATAATTTGAGAAATTAAATAAAATATAATTTCATTATATATATTTTATTATATAAATATTATTATAGTCTTAAATATATTAAATATATATATATATATATATATATTTTAATATAACTATACTAATATTATATATAATCCATAATATAATATTACATATATATATATATATATATATTTAACAATTATATAAATATATCGTGAGCCAGTCAGTAACCTGATATATAAATAAATATATATACATTTTTATGTAAAGTTATCAAGCAATAATAATATTATATTATTAATATCCACAAATAATAGGTAGCGAGTGTATATATATGCATGTATATACTCGTATATACCTCAATGTACACACTATATACATGTGTATACATACCCACTCAACCTATTCAATATTGTCCATTCACGTTATCCTCACAATGATCATAGTACAGTAAGTCAGACAAACATATAAGCATCACTCACAAAGCACAAAGAAGTAAACAAGACTCCTAAAGCCTATGGATGACTTATCAAGACCAACTTAATTGACTTGGTTCCTCCAAACCTATAATGACGTGTGTGTATATGCTCAAGTGGTTCTTGTTACTGTTTACTTGACCAAGCTCCTATCCTGAGTGATATTTCTCCTCTACTTGGAGGAATGTTTCGCACACCTGCATTCGATGACATGACAACGGAAGTCATATGTTCACAACAAAGCAGTATACATGAAACATCTCAAAATTTAGAATAAACATTATTCAACAACTTGCATGCAACATTCATCTAGGATTACATCAATAGAAGTAACAATCAAATGAGACAATCATTAAATGGAACAAACTCATATTGATAACAAGAACAACATGTTTTATTCATCACATTGATCTAATCATTACAATCAATTGCCCTATGAAATAGTAGCTATACAATTAGGGTGTAACAGATATATAGTTCCAAGCATTAGCATTAGCATAATCATAGACTCGGGTTAATGCTATATTACATTTCCATACACGATGCTTGAAAGTAAAAGGAAAAATGGAATTTTTTTGTGGGGTTATAACATGTAGAATTTAGATACTGTAGCATGGGCAAACAAGGAACTACCAAATACTTTCAAATGGATGAGGTTTTCATTATTGTGTACCACCTTTATTTACTAAACCAAGTGTTTTTGGCCTGTTCTATGTAAGTATACATTTATGGCATTTGCTTTTCTGACTCACTATCAATCTAGTGATAGGTTTTCTGCTTTCTGCTAACTATACTTGTCAATATTCTATGTTTTTGTGCCTACACAAAGTCCCCTATATTTTCAACCCCATGCTTCGAAAGTTGTACAAAAATAATGTACTTTATTGAAACCTGTTTGGTGTGTTACATGAAAAATGACTTACCTTCCAATTTGGGTTCTTTGACAATTTAGCAAACAGTACAAGAGCTCGGTTTATGAGGTTAACGGAAGCTGTGGACAAACTTCAACTACAGGCTCTTGCCAATGTCAAAGCTGGTAAGGAATCTGCTGCAAGAGATATGCTGTTGCAGAAAAGAAAGGTGATGCAAGCTTTAGAGAATTCTAAAAAGCGAGCTGAACTGCTTGATGAGCTTCAAAAAAAGCTTGGCGAGGTATGTTGTTTTTTGAACTACTTTGTGAATCTTGCTTGCATATCTGAGGTCTATATGGTTAAATGATCATTGTTCAAATACAAATTAAAGCTTCAAATTGTCCAGTTATTGTCCAGTTTATATTGAAATTCTGCAGAATTTGCACTACATTTTAAAATGTTAATAATGTGACAAGCTTGGCTTTTAGTTGCTTTCATTGTTTCTTTTAAACACCTCAGGACTATTTCATATAGTTTTTCTTTTTTGGCTTCATAATTGCCCAAGCACTGGTCTAGACAATTCTGGAGCATTGACATTTCTGCTGTAGAAGTATCCTTACATTGATGTTCCCAGCACCCTCAAATGACCAAAATAGAGCAGTTACATGACAGTTCGTCACCTACAACTGAAAAGAGGATGAGTGATAAAATTCCTTAAAAATCTTACTAGTGATTTCTTACTGTTAATTATTCATCTAATAAAATTTGCATACATTATTTTTGTTGTACATACCATAGCAGCATAAATCGTTTGGGGAAAAAATCGGCAAACCAAAAAATCAGGATTTTTTGAAAAATTGTGAAAAAATGGGGAAAAAATCGGATTTGAAAAAAAATGTTAAAAAATGTAGAAAAATAGACAAAACCTAATTTTTTTTAAAACTTAGGGTCATTTCCATAGCATAGAGATATAGAGAGCAAATAAAATAGAGATTTTAACCCATGAATTGTAGAAAATAGATCTTTTTTGTTTATATTCATATCGCTGATTACATTGCATCAATGCATTGCACAAAATATACTTAATAAATAAAAGTAGATGTTGACATATGACAAAATGTCAATTACAATATAGTGTGTAACTTTGTACAAAGTCAACCTCTAATCTAAGTACAAAGTTAGAAAAATAAAATGTAGCCAATGACAACTATGCTAGAGGGAAGCAGGTCTTGATGATGAAGCTCCTACTCCAGTGTTTCTAATCAAATGTTCAAACATGTGACTAGGCACTTCAGCCTCCTCTAGTATATTGATATCCTCAGGCGCATAAGGATAATCATCAGCAGCAATCCATTCATTCTCTGGATCAATCTCATCGAGGTCAATTGGCTCGTCATCCTAAACAGTACCTGTTGCAGCCCATGTAGAAATTAGTCTTGACCTTACAAGTGAAAAAGATAATGAATACAATTTCAACTAACTGCAAGTATATTGAAAGTCTAACCTTGAGCTTTCTTCAGCTTCAAACGGAGGTTGTGGTTAACAAACACCAAGTTGTTCATCTGTTGTTGTGTTAGCCGGTTGCGTTTCTTGGAGTGTATGTGTTCAAAAACACTCCAAGTACGCTCACAAGCGGATGAATTGCATGGCTGGCTCAAAATGCGTCTCGCCATCCATCTAAGGTTTTTGGTTTCATGACCAAAATAATCCCACCATTGTGCTGCAAAAACACATTACATGGAAATGATATCATGTAAGAATATCTTAAAATAATCTTAACACTTAATGATCATGTCCACAAAATAGAGAGACTATCATAGGTTTGTAGAGTCTACCTGGTAGCAAGGTATTCCTGCCTTCGATGGTGGCCATAGATGAGAGAGAACCCCTTGCTTGCTTGTACGTTGCTAACTCTCCCATAGTGTAATGAGCCGAACCAATTTTTTTCAATTTTTTACAATGAGCAACTCAACAAAACAAGAACCCGTTAAGGTTAGCTCATAAACCAAACACTGCTGGAAAGTAACTCTACGCCAAGAATGTACACCAAGATCCCGATGTAGGGCAAGGTGTGAGCATATGGTGCCGAGGGTCATCAGTACCAACTGAAAGAATTGCAATGTTGGAAGGTAACCCAATGCCAAGAATGTGCACTCAAGACCCGAGGTGGGTGAGGTGCTAACATATGGCTATGAGGATCATTAGTGCTTAAGTAATACAATACTGAAAAGAAAGCTCGACCACTTATTCAGTGGGAGCGAAGAGGAACTGAAAGAAGTAAACTCAACCACTTATTCAGCGGGAGCAATTACATGAAATAACAAAGTGTTCATTCCCCTTCTTGACAGTAAACCATCCAAGAGCTTAAGAGTGTTTGTTCATTTTCCTTCTCTGGCGGTAAACCGTCCAAAGATTGTTAATGTTTGCTGCTAAAAGAAAACTAAGTAACTGCATAATTAGATGACTGAAATAGTACTACTATTTGCAGCCTTACAATGCAATAATCTTCGAATTACCAAGTATTACAATATTCAACTCAATGCCACAGCTGCAAGATTATCTCTCCAATCATCTAAGACTTAGCAAGACTGAAAATGCAACTCAAAACCTAAACTCCTACAATCTGATATGACAGATCTGCAACTGACAATACACAACCAACAACACTGTAACTCACTAAAATACTTATAATTCACTCTATACTCACTCAAATGACATGAAATAAAATGAGCTCCTAAAGATGAAGGCACCCAAGTAACAACACTGAAACCACTCCCAAAAGACTTATATTTTATTTGCACAAATTCCAATGCACTCCAAAATGGTATAGCCCTCAAGGAAGGGTGATTTTTTGCTATAAAATCACACACTTGATATTAAAGTCTGATACTTGGCAAGTGGGGTCGCCCAAATCTGCAAAACACATACATCCAATACCCACAACTAAATAAAATTTACCCAAAGACTTCTAAGTAAAAACAACTTTCAGCTACAACCAAACCAACAACTCAAAAATGATCTACAACTACTAGAAACTCCATGACAATATGCTCAATCTGCTCTCAAGGATTAAGAACAGCCTTATCTTAGCTAGTTGCTATCTTTCAAGCAAGAAACTAAGCCAATGCTAGGAGGTGTGCATTTCTCGAAGCAACTCACTCACCATTCCGGTAGCATAATAGTATAATAGACATGAGATGATCCCAATGAAGAACAAACCTCTCCTTATATAGATTTTGAGAAGAACTTCTAGAAGCCTCTAGAAAGTCCAAACCACAGGAGTCAAACCAATTCAAATTTTAGTTGACTTCAACATTTCCTCAAAGTGGCGTTCCTTTTACCATGTGGAATAATTCTTTTTAAATAAAATAAAGCTCTCCTCCAAGTTGGCGTCCCACTTCCCAAGGTCATACTTTATCCATTTTTGAAATAATTCACTTAACCTCCTGATGAGGCGTCCACCCTTCAAGACCCCTTTTCAAAAACAACTTAAAGTTATAATATTAGACCAAGGGGGTTCATAATATTAAAATAAAACCTTAGCAACTTAAATAATTCAATATCCATCAATAAGTTCTCCACAAAGCTGAAAACAACATTACCAACTGAACTGTCAAAAGAGGAAAGCCAACTGTGCTGATGCCAACAGGACCTGCCAAAAATAGAATTTACTAAAATAGTAAATTTAGAAAGTTGCTCAGATCAATGTGCAAGCTATACCATTGCGAAGCTCTCTGAAAACCCAGAAAGAATTCGTGATCCAAAATCCACAACCCGAAGTGCAAACCACTGGAAGATGCAGAAACAACCTCCTAGAAAGTAGGAAACCCTAATTTCAGCTTTCGACTAGCCTACGGGCCTTCGGGATAGGCTAATGGTCAACAGTACCGATCACTGCTAAGAAGGGACATTACACATAGCTGCCTGTAATTGTTCTCTGGTAGCAAACATTTTTTCCATGCACATGAACAAGCCCTGTGTTACCTCACCATCATCACGTCTAAATGAAGAGTCATAGAACAAACTTGGATTAAGATAGTATCCTGCAGCATGGAGAGGAGAATGCATCTGTTGATCCCATCTTCTATCAATTATGTCCCATAATGGCATATTGCTGTCTCTGTCATTTTGCATCCTACCCCTCATCACCTCCTTGGCCCTATCCATGGCCTCATACAAATAACCCATAGGGGATTTATCCCCATCCACTAGTCTTAAGACTTTTACTAGAGGCTTTGAAAACTCTACAACTTGTTCAGCTGCATCCCAAAAACTAGAAGAGTACATATAGCCTGCCACTGCTATGCCCTCTACTAGATTTGCGAAGCCAGACTCCTCCCACTCATTTGAAACAAACATTCATTTCAAATTCATTTTTTGTTGGCATAGAGTCTGTAGTGCAAGGAAATGTGTTGCAAATCTTGTCGCCTTGGTCGAACTAGCTCCCTGCCCTCTGTGCAAATACGCATCATGCACAAAACCCTCGTGTGATTATAAATGAATTTTGTAACTTTGCGGGCCTTTTGCAATACCTCCTGAACCCATTCAAGTTTTCCATTGTCCTCAAGGGTTAGATCAAAGCAATGTGTTGCGCATGGGGTAAAAAATATAGAGGGTATTTGTCTGTCAAGAGTCTACTAGCGGCTACACAAGCTGCAACATTGTCTGTAATAAATTGAACCACATTTTGTGGCCCAACTTCTATTACCACAAGATCAAACATCTCAAACAATGCAGCTGCAGATTTGATAGTATCCGATGCATCCAGGGATTTCAGAAATATAGTTCCAATCTCATAAGAGACAAGGAAGTTGATGAGGGTTCGATTCCTTCTGTTTGTCCATCCATCTGACATTATGGTGTAACCAGTCTTTTCCCACTCTATTTTATGCTCCGTAACATCTTTAACATCCTGTACTGCATCATTGAGCATACCAACCCTCAATCTCTTGTAAGATGGGGCTTTGAACCCAAGACCTACAGCTGCAATAGCATCCACCATACCTTGCCAATATGGTGATCTAGCAACATGAAAGGGCAAGCTAGAGTAGTGCCAAAAGTTTCCAATTGCCTTCCTTGCTTGTTCATAGACATTCTTCCTCCATTCTGTACTCTCCAAAGTGGTTTGTGATCCTGGTGTAGTACAAGGTGCAAAGAAAGCATTAATGTTTCCTCCACCTGTGTTTGGGCTATGCACTATAGAAGGTGTTGACCCTAATTCCCTCAAAAACTCACTTGCACCATCATCTTGACCTTGATTCCCTCTAGTATTTGTAGAATTAGAACCTATTTCAAACTCAGTTCTTGCCTTTTTTTCCTTGTTCTCAGGAATCGCATGAAGAGCCTATAGTGCCTGGTGTGTGACATCTATAGGGCATGCTATACAAGGAGTGTTGTTATATCCTGGCTCCTTTGCCAAGTGCCATTCAAAACGATAAATGCCCCCGTTGATATCAGTCTTACACCAGTTGCATTTAACCTTCATTCCGAAATTGAAGTACAATGTGTTCATGCAAAGTCTTTTTGACGTGGCATTATGATCAAATCTGCAATAAACATTTTTATTTAGTCTACTTTATGGGCATGAATTAAAGATGTCCATTGGTGTTTTAGAGTTATTAATTAATTTTGAGGACTGGAGTGCAGGTTGTGGAAAGAAAGAATCGATGTGAATGGAAGAAACATGAAAGAAAAATAAGCAAAACCAAATAAGAGATTTACTCCTACAGTAATTTATGGCAATACAATGTTAAATAGTAAACGCAATGCACTGTAAGTTATATTGTTATACATTTATCTTCTCGTAAAAATTTTTAATAAACAAATGCATAGTAAATACTTAGTCATAATCAACTTCTTGTGTACACAGTTATGGTTTTATTTTGTACGTGTGTGCTGGTACATTTACAATGCATTTTTTAGTTACCAGCAATTAAAAAACTCCAAAAAATAAAACCAAAAAACCAGTGCTGGTATTTATAGAAAGATATGTTTCAAAATATCTAAGGATTGTTTTTTAGGATGAGTGGATTATAAAGATATGTATGCAGGATGGAGGTGACTTAATGTTCTTGAATAACCTAAAACTTTCAAATATGTAGATACTGATTTAAATGAATGTGAGGAGGATAGATGAAGATTAATGTGAATGATAATGGTTAGGTGTTATGGATTATTAATTTTGATGGAAAAAGGATATAGAATATGGACAAATATCAAGGTTTATAACTTTTTAGAAAGGGACTGAGTATTGAAAGGTAAGGAATGTGGATTTGTGGACCATTTGATTGAAATTGGACAATGAATTTTTTGGACTAAGAGAAGGTGAAATGATTTTTAGAAATAGTGTTGGACTAAGGTTGTGGATAATGGCTGTCCTAAACTTTGATTCAAAGTTTTTATTTCAAGGATTTTGGATTTTTTCAAACAAATAAAAGATTAATAAAAAATTGCATTTATAGTGCATTTAAAATAACACAGTTACAATGCATTTTTTATTTTCTTGGTTTTCTTGTGTGCTGGTATTTACAGTGCATTTAAAATAAAAAGAAAACAAGAGTCAATTTTTTTTTAGTTATGGTTTTCTTGTGTGTGTGAGCTGCTATGAATACAAGAAAACCAAAAAATAAAATACGCCTTCAGAAAATTTTACACACCAAAAAAATAATTAACAATGGCAATGGCGACTCCTACCTGAGAATTAAAAACGCCTTCAGAAAGAATGAACAGGCTATAACCCACGATGAGAAACCAGCAAAAATGCGACTAGCAAAAACGACTTCAGAAATTTGCGCCGATGAGAAACCCATGTTCTGAGAGTAGATTTGTGCCCGCAAACTAGCAGATGCCTTCAAAAATTTGCGTTGACCTGAGAAACCCTTGATATTTACTGAAAGAGGCGAAACGCAGTGTCTTTATAGCAAAAAACACGCTAATTTTTAGGGTTTTTTTTTGCACTCAATTTTTTTCACCTTTTTTTGCTCGAAAAATCGCGATTTTTAAACAATTTTCAACGATTTTTTCATTGGCGTTGACCACTGAAAAAATCGAGATTTCGGCAACATCCTAGATTTTTTGAAAATTGCGATTTTCAGGATTTTTTGCCGATTTATGCTTCTATGGTACATACAATTATAGAAAGAACAAGTGTTTGACATCATAAAATTGTAGAATGCAAGCATATAGTTGTTCAACAACAGCATGTGGTCATTACATGATCTGTAGTTTATCCCAATTTGAGTAGAAATCAATAAATCAAACAATTAGAATCATTGCGCTACTTGATGCTACCAAACAGCAGTGCAAATGGATGAGTTAAATGCTGTTATAATCAGAAATGAATGATTGTAATGGAGGAAATATACAACACAAGCATATGATATATATCCTGGGAAACCTTAAGGGGGGAAAATCTAGATAGTAGTGGCAATTGCTCATCTACTGGAGTGTATTACTCAAATAAACAAGTATAGATACAAATATCAGCTCTGTCAGGTTTGTTTCCTCATTTTCGGCTTATTCTTCACCTTCTTGTTGCTACAACCATAGTTGCAGAAATCTTTATAAAACTGCAATTTATTCCAATTAATTGTCACTCGGACTTGCTGCTGATTTTTCCCCAAAAAGTTCTGGTTTTTTCAATTAATCGATCAATCTAGTTTTTTGGTCAACAAACTGCAACTTAATTGTGATTAATTCCTCATTGAATCATGATTCTTTTGGGAATCTGTAATGTCCCCAAAATTATGGTTAAGTGACTTAAATTAATTTAATTGATTAAGTTGTCCCAAAAATTAATTTAAGTTCTAAAGGATGACTTTAATCGATTAATTTAATTAAATCAAGTGAAATGTTATAAAGTCACTTATTTGGTGTTATAAAAATGACTAAAGGCATTATTTCAAAAACGGATTATATAGAAAGTCATTTTATTATGATATGAGAAATCATAAAGTGACTATGGAAATATTGAAAAAGAGCAAAAGACATTATTTTATAAAATGTCACTTTATTATTGAATGGACATATACAAAAGAAAAAAACTCACATTTTGGTCGGCACTTCTTGAATGCATAACTTTCACGGGAATTGCTCGAGCTACCCAGCTAGGGTTTGAAGCCATTGCAGACCAATTTCGGGTGTGAAACCATCACCCCTAGCTGTGAGATTCGAAGGTTTGAAGAAGAAGAAATCGTCTCATTTTCATTTTTTCGCGTCTGGCTTATTTTGGGGTTTTTGAGCCCCTTTAAATCATATTTTGGAGTTGAATATTCTGAGTTGAAGGCGTCTGGCCATGAAAGAACCTTAGGCGCAGTATAAGCAAGCATTTTGATCAGTTTCAGGTCGTGGTTTTGAGTAATCTGGGTGAGTAAAAGGAAAAACGTGACTGCAGAAGGAAAAACGCCTTTCCATCTCAGCTTGGTCGTCGTTTTTACTGTAGACTACATCTGGCATTTTGGGAGGTGTTTTAACCTATATCTGAGCTGTTACAAGGACATGATTTTCCCAAGAGTGAAGCGCCATGTTCTGAGGGGTTATTCTAGCTCGCCCTTAATGAATTCTCCCTCTATACGGCTCGAATCAGATATGTTCAAAGTGCTGGGCGAGTGAGGAGTTGACTCCTGTAGCTGCCAGTCATCTGTGACTTACCTGAGGCTTCACATATTCATTTTTGGTGATGTGGCTGCATGAATTCCAGGTCTGGGTACAATCTGATTATGATTTTCAAATAGCAATCAGGTCTGAAGTTAGGTATTTAGCTAGGGAATAGAACTAAGAATCTGCTATTAAAATTAAGAGTTGCTGTTATGAAATTACAGACCTTGTATTATCCAGAAAATTACATGTCAAACAGCTGTTTCAGTTTGGTTATCATTTCTTTGTGGTGCACATAAAGTCAAATTGGTCTTTGAGAAGGGTTTATCATTTTACTATTGTTACAGCTACTGGTTTATAGTCTCAATGCTTAATTGTAATATTGTTAGTGAAATGCAAGAGAATCTGTTGTGTATCTGAGGACATCATATTTGTAGATTGGTATCTTAATGTTGCTTATAACATATGTAAAGTTGTGTGCCAAACCGATCATATAAGGAACACTATGTTTCAGCCATTCTATAGCTATTTCTGTTGTACTGTAGCTAATGAATGCAATCAGAAAATTCTGTAAGCCTGATATCTATCAGTGAGAAGTGAATGGGCAGTTGGAATAACATATTTAAGTTTCAGCTGGCTTGAATCTGGAACAGTAGATGGTTGATGTCCTTCATAGCAATAATACTATTGATTGCTCAAAATTTCACATCATGATATAGTTGTGTATCTCAATTTTGAATCGGCACTTAGTCTACCAAACTCTAACCTTGCATGCTAAATATTGAGTAGAAGACCATAGTGAAACATCTGAGAAACCTCATAAATTGAAAAATTTCATTCTTATCGGAAGGGAACTTTACAGAATCGCAGTTCTTTCATGAATTGTGAAAAAATCATTATTTAATCATATGACTAATTGCAAATTTTGTCAATCTTGCTCATTTTTACACCATTTTTTTCCAATTATTTGATAGTGATTTTGGTAAAAGCTTTTTTTTTTCAGTACTCCCTAACCCTAATCCAATATTTCTTGATTAATTAAAAAATGTTTATCATTTGTTTTGTTGAGCTATTCCTAAGAATTTTTTTTTTATAATATGGAGCCTACAACAATTTCAATTCTTTTCCTCCCCTTTGTTATGGGTTGTCTATGCTTTCAAATAGAATGCTAAAAGACTCCAAACGTGAATTAGTGAGTCCTTGTGCAAGAATTCAAAAAAATGAGGTCAATTGAAACGCTTCAAATTCTTTCTTTCTGCGTTGGGATAAAACCACCCCTTTTCATTAGTTGGTGGTTTTGTTTTCACTATGTGTTGTGCCCAATCAAAAAATTTGCTGCATTAAGGCATTTTGTAAAGAATGGTCAAAGTCTTCTAAAACTTTTTCATCAAAAGTCAATTTCTAAAAATATAAAGTTTCTATTTTTAGGAAGTTTCTAAAAATAGACTTGATTCAGGGTTTTCTGGATTTGTTGTCAAATGGATGCTGGCAAAATTTTTCTAAAAATAAAAAGTTTTCTAAAACTAGAATCTTTGTTTGGAGGGCTCTAACTGATTTTGATTGGTCGAAAATACTTCCCAATCAGGCTGGTCCGATCAAAATTCTCAAAAGGTTAGGATTTCTCTGGTGGGTTAATTCTGTTTTTTTAGAAGGTGAAGCATGAGCTCCGAGGTCATAAATGGAGGATTATTTGCTATGAGGTATCAAATTCAAAGTCTCAAATGTTGTGCAGATAACGTCACCAAAATGCCATAAAGTCTCTCAAAAAACACTTGCAAAGCCCAATACTAGGCTAGGCGCCAAGGTGCAGCCAAGATAGCAACCCCAAATGGTCTGGACAGCAACAACCTTCCAAACTCACACAAGCGAAGATGTACGGCCTAGCAAGGAGGGCGACCAGCAAGATGAAATCAGGTTCTCCACCAAAAAAATCCACAAATTTGAGCAAAGGGGCACCCAAGGTGAAGAAAGCCAATGATCAAACACCACAAAAAGTTCTTCAACCCTTCGAAGTGTGTGAGCAAAGAGGTGGTACAACTAGGGTACGAAATATGAACTAGCAAACTGAAAAACCCCAGGAATTCCTTCAAAATGCCTCCAAATTCACTGCACAAATAGTTATCATACCAAAACATAGCTAGAAATCATCATAGGTAACCAAAACTGTAATGTCCCCTTCTCAAACCTGATCTTTCTTGTGACCGTTGGCCTTTTTCCTGGAAACCCGAAGGCTAGTCGGAAGATAAATTAGGGTTTCCTAATTTTGAGGAGGTTATTGTTCGAAGATGATAGTTTTAATGGCGGATTCCTTCTGGGTTTTCAGAGGGCTTCGCAGTGGTATGATCATCCCGGCATTCTGAGTACTTTTTGGAATTTACTATTTTTAGTAAATTCTATTTTTGGCAGTCTTCCAGATGAGCTCAGGTTGGTTGACTCCCGGCTTCATTTTGATCAGTTGACTTCATCAGTATGGGCTTCAGGGCATTTTCAGAGAAATGAGTTAAGTCATTTAAATTAAAAGTCACGTTAAAATGATATATTTTAATGTTGACCCTTGGCTTAGACTTAATGACTTAATGTTGTTTTAAAAAGGTGGGTCTTGAGGGTGGCGCCCTCATTAAGAGATGATCTTAATTATTTCCTAAGTCCAAAGCTTAATTATTTCCCAAGTCCAAAGCAAGATTATGATAGGCGCATATTTCAAGGTTTAATATTTAATTGAAATATCAAATCAAGAGCTTGAAGGCAAAAGTACGCCCATCATTGAGGAGAGGGGATTTTGACCTAAAATCAGATTCTAGGGTTTCGTGAAGTCAAGCGAAGATTATAAAAAGGAGTCTTGTGCATCATTTTGGTCATCTTGGAAAATTACACCGTTATGCTGCCGGATTGACTCTGGATCACTTCGAGGGATGAAGACCTCCTAGCATTTGGGCATCACTTCGTGTTTGAGAAACAACATCTAGTGGTGAAATTTCAGTCTATGTGTGAGTGCATCTTTAGTTCATTCATTGTATGTTCAGTTTATTGTAAACTTAGATTAGATTGGCATATTCATGTTTCAGCTTATTGCATTATTGTAGACAGCAGATTCGAAGTTTTAATCATATCTCAAAAAGGGACAAAAATATCATTTTGGGTATTGCATCATTAGATAAGTTTGTCATAGGCGCCCTAGTTTCCAAGTTTGTAGAATTTTTAGTGAATGCATGAAATTTTAAGAAGAGGTCGAATTTCTCAGCAGGCCGTACCACTGTACTTGCTTTGGAAATTGTGCAATATTCATTAAAGGCATTTTGAGTTGGTTTCATGTTTTTAGTTTGAGCGCCATAATGTTAGGATTGTTGTGCATCAGAGATCTCGTCATTTGAGCAAGTCATTAGGGTTTTGTGAGCATTTGAATAGATCTATAGACTGCTGTCATATTATTGTATTGAGCAGATTTGTAACAGAAAACAGAAGACAATATCTTGATCTCCGAAGCATTTGGGTTTAGCAAATTCCTAAACATGATAAAAGTGCTCCTCTTTGGTGCAATGCTGATCCTTTAAATTCAAGTGATATTGGCAGGCAAATTCTTATGACTTTGTACAAACTGACAGTAGTACTGGCAGTCTTCTTTCTTATTCAAATCTGGTTGTAATTCTCAGCTTCAATTAAGTTATTGTAATTGTTGATCTCCGCCCTATGGTCGCTACTTTCCCGTCTTGGGTCAGCAAGCACATTCTGGGTGTTGAGTAGTTTCATTATTCAGCATTTCATTTCAAGCTTTGCTTTCTGTAATCACTCCGTCATATGGTCGCCCCTCACTCCACCTTGGATTGGGTAGCACATACTTGACGTTGAGTTCCCTTCTGTATCGTGAGTTTACTTTCTTGCACGTTTCGGTTTATCCATCTAACCTTAACGGGTGCACTTGCTTGAATGTTGTAATCTGTTATTTGAAAAACGAAAAAAATTGGCTCGGTATATTTCAGTGGTATCAGAGCCAAGATCCTGCCATCCTGTGCCCATCAGAGTTCACTTGACAGAGAAAACAGATTCTACATCAGAGGTCAGAGCTGAGTTCAGTATTAGTTTTCAGAAGTTTCAAAGATGTGGCATTTTCTAAGGCCTATGGGTCGTGAGAAATCAGATTTAACTATGGCATCGGAGGAAGGGAAGGTTAGTGATGTCGTAAGGGACTTCATTGTATATGCCAGACAGTTTAAAAGACAATGTGAAGATGAGGCTGTCAAACTCCGTGAGCAATATCAAACCATGCCAGATGATTATAGGTACAATGTTTCATTTGATTCCCATTTGAAGTGTGTGGCGTCAGTGGAGCCCGAAAAGTGGAAGATGGTGGACCACATTAGGAAAAGGATAAAAAGGGAAGCAGAACAAGCTATGTTCGAAGAATCAAAGAAGGAAGGAGATGAAGTGCCTATTTGTGGATTGCAGCCGACAAATATGCAAGTTGAAGAGAAAAATCAGTCATCTAGCATTGAAGATGGCACAAACAAGGTGCACATATCACATCAAAATGATCGTGAGCTCGAAGGAGAAAACGTGACAGTTGAAGAGTGTGTGGAAGAGCCTCATAATACGCCCTTTGACTTGCATGTGATAGCAAGTGAAGAAGAGCAAGTTGAAGGAAATACTATTGGTGTCTTTGAATCAGCTTATGACCGTTACCAAAGTGGTGATGTTGGTAATGATTTCGATGTGTTTGTACCTCCTCTTGTTGAAGATTTAGTGAGGGATAGATTGGCTCTTGTTGCTGTCTCAACTTCCCGAGAAGTTCCACATAAGGAAATCAGCAACATAATCTCTCATGAGGGTTCCATAGAAGATAATGAAGATGAAGTTTTTCAAACACCAAACATTGAAGATTCTTCACTTCATTTCGGGGGTGACATTGTTGGTCTTGGGATTGATCAGCAAACTGAGCCATTGGAGAAATTTTTTTTTGATGATTTCAGCTTAAGTGAATTAGGACTTGACTTATTCAAAGAGTCATCACTACAAGGGGAGCATGATAAGTTTTTTCCAGTTGATCATCTTAATCAGCTCACTAGCATTTGGGATCCGGGTGTGATGGCATCAAGTTCTGTTAAAGAACCTGTGTGGGATAAGTTTCCCTTTGATCCTGATGAAGAACAAGAACCAGGTTGCACAGTAGACTATGAGGTGGCTCTTGGAGGAGAAGTTGTCTTTGAAGGAGAAGATTGTTCCACAAAATTCCATAATGATCTCTTTGGAGTGGTTGCAGCCACTAAAGAGGAATTTGTGGTTACAGAAACTTTCCGAACAGCAGACAAATATGATTCCTTGAGCAGGTTGGATGCTGGTCTAATGTTTGATCAAGGAGGCAGTGATGAAGAAGAAGAGCTAGAAGACCATATGGATCTTGAAGATGGAGAGTTTGAAAGTGTTATTAAACACAAATCAGATTTATCAATGCACGAAGCTGGTTGCAAGCAATGGGTTGAAGAAATTGTGGAGTATGATGCTTTTTATGATGATGAGCATTCTCTGCTAGTTGGTGGTGAAGTACAAGAATGTTTGAGTAGCAAAGAGGGCAGCAAAGGCAAGGAACGAAGTTCTGATTTTCAGTTGCAGCCTATCAGCCGTTCACCTTCTTTGCATGTTCATGAGTGGGAAGATCAATGCAAGGTATCTTTTGGAAAAGAAGTACAAACGCTATCCCTATTTGATCGCACACACAATTTGGTTGATGATCTCTATTGGAAGGCTCAGTTTGAAGAGAGACGAAGTTGGGTTAAGGATGAAGTTGCTCTTCCTAACTTGCAACTTATCAGAGGCTCTTTGGAGACATTGAAATCAGCATACATACACTTGATTGAAGATCAAGATCATGCCATTGAATCTGCACAGAAGGCCCTCATTGTTTTCGAAAAAAGGGAGAGTATGGTTGATGAGCTCACCTTGGAGCTGAAATCAACAGAGGACAAGTTGAAAGAAACTCAGTTGGCTCTAAGAAAGGTTGAAGACCAGTTTGCAGATTTCAAACTTTTCAAGGAGCAAGAGGATGTTCGAAGGACTGGAGAAATCAAGCAAGTAATTGATGAGATTGATAGTCTTCGAGAGGAGTTTGATCTTGAAGGTTTCACAAGAAAATCAAAGGTTGCATGTGCAGATTTGGAGCAGCAAGATGAAAGGAATGACTTTCAAGTTTATGACAATCCTCTTTTTCAAGAAGGTGATGAGAAAAGTGATGATAATCCTCTCTATGAAGTAGAGGATGAAATGGAGAATGAAACTGATTCTGGTTTCCAGTGCTTTGATGCTTCGATATCACTCCATGAGGATGTGCCACGTATGTTGAGTAGTAATGGATGCATAAGTGGCTTTGAGGATGAAGGTTCTACATGGGAGGTGACGAAGCAAGGTAATTTAAACATCTATGACATCAAGGTGTTGAAGAGACAAGTCTTGGTAGCTGTTGGTAACTTCATCACAGCAGCAACGAGTGAAGATTTCAGACCTACTACTCAGGAGGAATGGGGAAAAGGTGAACTAGACTTTGGTAGTTGCACTCTTGACAATCCATCCCTTGGGTGGAATGATGTTTGGAATCATATTGATCAGTTTTGGGAGCGGAAATTGAAGCCATTCTATGTTTCATACTCCTTTAAGGTGGAAGCTTTCATGGTTAAGCTTCACGGATTTACTAGAAGGGGCATCAGTTTCGTGAGAGGACACTTGGTTTTCACTAGCACTTGGGCATGTGTAGAGATTTCTTTGCAGTGTGTTGAAAATCACTTTCAGTTGGGTATCCATGCTTGGGATTCTCAACTTGGGTTGTCAGAGTTTATTACTTATGAAAAAGATTCTTGGAGGGATAAGGAACAAATTTCCAGACTTGTTGATGTTGTTCCCCTCATTTCCAGCTACTTGATGGTTCCGTTTGTTCATCAACAAATGGATTGGAGAGAAATTTTGAATATGGGTTGGAAAGATCAACGATCGGTAGTTCTTGGAAGTGACTTTCAGCTCAGACCAGGGCAGATTTTGAGACACGAGTTTGCTGGTTGGAGGCAGACCAGCCACCTTACTTATGGAGTTACTTTCATTCAGGAGAGTTGGTACCTCACTCCTGATCAAAGAAGTGGTAGTTTCCTGATGGAGATAGCTTTAGCGGGTTTTTCAGCCACTTTGGAGGTTTGTGATGCAAACGCTGATGGTTTATTTTCATTATTGGTTCATGACAATGAGTTACCCCATGTTTTGAATCTATATTTTGAGACTCTTGGGGTTGGAATTGTGAAAGAATTCTTCAGACTTCTTAGTTGTGCCGTGATAAGTCAGTGGTATTTCATGTGGGGTCATGATCTTGAATTTGTCGAGCTCTTGCAAAGGATTGCCTTCCTTTTTGCAAGAAGATTTGTAGAGGTCACACTTGCAGTCATGGTCCCGTTTGTTACCATGTGGAGGTATGCGGAGGAGTTCGATTTTGATTTGAGTAGACTATCTCTCCTGTTGCTTAGAATGGTGATTGACAGTAGTATGGTTGATACTGTTAATTTGGGGGATCGGGGACATGAGATGTTGCATGATTTTGATTTCCCTCCTTTAAGATCTTTCAGTTTGAGTATCATAGATGATAACACTTTGGAGTTACAAGGGGAGTCAGTGCAGCATTGGCATGATAGTTTCATTAATGTGATCAGAGTGGTGCAGCATCGGCATGGTGGGTTTTTCCTGAGACGCATTTGGGAACCAGGGATCACACTTGTTGCGTATGGATTAGTTTTCAAATTTTTGGAGTTGTGGTGGTATTGCTTGAGGACAAGCAATTTTGGGAAGGGCGATTGTAATGTCCTCAAACTCCGATCTTCTTGTGACTGCTGGCCTTTTTTCCCCGAAACCCGGGCGCTAGCTCTAAGATAAATTAGGGTTTCTATTTTGAGGAGGCTATCAGTCAGAGATGGTGGATTCAATGGCAGATTCCTTCTGGGTTTTCAGAGGGCTTCGCAGTGGTATGATCATCTCGACATTCAGAGCACTTTTTGGAATTTACTATTTTAGTAAATTCTATTTTTGGCAGCTTAACAAGATGGTAGCAAAAGTGTTGACTTTCCCTTCACTTGACTGTAAGTGGGCGATTCAGCTCGGCCTAATGCACCGAAGTCGAGCTCATTTCACTTAAAAATAACATTATAATTAAAATGTTATTTTATCACCTTGGCCTAGTCGAATGACTTAATGTCGCTTTAAAAGGTGGACTCAAAGGGTGGCGCCTTCATTAAGGTTATATTTAATATTTGGTGAATTTTCCAAAGTCAAAGGAAATTAATGTGGGCGCATTTATCAAGGTGATGTTTTAATTAAAATATGATTATTGAGCTAAAGGTGAAAAGGACGCCTTATTGAAGGAAAAGTTAGGGTTTGAGCTTGAGTTGGATTTTAGGGTTTCTTGAAGTCAAACGGAACTTATAAAAAGGAGTCTTGTGCATCATTTCTGCATCTTTGGTCTATGCTAATGTTATGCTGCCGAAACGGTTGCGGAATTGCTTCGAGGAATGAATGCCTCCTAGTCTGGGCTCGACTTCGTGCTTGAGAGATAGCACCTAGTGGAGAGGTTCGATTATTTAAGGTAGATTTGTGAGTTCATTTGTATTTGTGCTTTGTATTCAGTTTGGTCTTGTTAAGTAAGTTTGCATTTTAGAGAGTTTTCTGTATTTGCTGATTTGATACAGCAGATCCATATTTTTACTCATATCTCAAAAAATACCAAAATGCTAGTTCTGGGTATTGCATCAATCTTTAAGTTTGTAAGGAGCGTTCATTTTCTCCAATTTATAGATCTTAATGTTGTGTATTGAAATTTTAATGCCAAGTTGAATTCTTCAGCTGGGCCGTACCATTTCCTTTTCTTGGGATTTGTGTCTTTTAAAAGATTCAAGGTTTGGGTGAAGTTCTGTGGTCCAAGTTTGGTCGCCTCCTCCCTAAGGGTGTTATGCATTTGTTTTCAAGTCAATAGAGTTAGTAACGAGAGAGATAAGTGCATTTTAGTGAGTTTAAAGGGTGCTGGTTTGATACATTAAGCTACAGGTCTGTTAAATCAGATTAAAGAAATCTGCATTTTCTTTGGGATTGGTGTTAGGGAATCCTTAAGGCTTGTGGAAGACATCTTCGTTGTTGCATCTCTATTTACTTCTCTGGTTGTATCGAAAGCAAGGTGTTGTTTAACATATTGCAAGCTGCTGGTTATATGATAAAAAGTGCAGATCTGATTATGACAGTCCGAGAAATCTGCATCTTCTGATTTGGGTTTGGCATTGTGGTTAACTTAAAAGCTTGAAGCAGATTTATTGTTGAATGCACCAATTGAAAGGAATCTGATATCTTGACATTGCAGGCAATAATTATATATTGTAAACTGGCAGTAGTACTGACCAGTATTCTTTAATATTGCATTGTCATTATTTGTAATACTCGTCCTTGCTTCAGTACTAGTTTGAAATAGTTATAACTCCGCCCTATGGTAGCTACTTCCCATTCTGGGTGAGCAAGCACATTCTGGGTGTTGAGTAATTTCAGTATTCAGCATTTCATTTCAAGCTTGCTTTCAGTATTAGTTTGAAATAGTATAACTCCGCCCTATGGTAGCTACTTCCCATTCTGGGTGAGCAAGCACATTCTGGGTGTTGAGTAGTTTCAGTATTCAACATTTCATTTCAAGCTTTGTTTTCTGTAATCACTCCGTCATATGGTCGCCCCTCACTCCGCCTTGGATTGGGTAGCACATACTTGACGTTGAGTTCCCTTCTGTATCTAGAGTTTACTTACTTGCACGTTTCGGTTTATCCATCTAACCTTAACGGGTGCACTTGCTTGTAATGTTGTAATCTGTTAATTGAAAAAACTAAAAAATTTGGCTTGGAATATTTCAGCATGAAAAGTTCCTCCATGCCCCTAAATGAGCCCATTCCAAGAAGGCCGAGGGAATTTTGCTAAGGTATGATGAAATGGAAGCCGGAGGTCTAGAATGCTCTGCAAGCCAAGTGGAAGAAACAAGAAAATATTCTAAGTGTTTGAGAATTTCTTGAGGACCCCCTAAATGAGCCCTAGCAACATGAGAGGCCGAATTTCTTCTAAGTGCTAGGAAATTCCTCCCCCCCTAGTCAAATGTGCCCAACCTTGAGAGGAGATGAAGAAAACTTACAAAGGCATAAAATTCCTCCTCCACCCTTGATATGCGCCCAAGTTGTGATAGGGTGAAGAAAAGTTTCTAAGTGGCTAAAAGTTACTCCTCCGTGACCCCTCAAATGCCCCTATGTTGGTGATGGTGGTGAAAAATTTTCTTAGTATAAAAAATGGAAGTGCTACCTAGCAAATGCGCCCTCCTAGGGAAGATGTTTAAAATATTTTCTAAGTGTTTGCAAATGCCAAGAGAAAGGTCCAAATGCGCCCAGCTGATGAGGTAGACTTGAAAAATATTTCCCAAGTAATGAAAATTTCCAAGTACGCCCAAAGGAGAAGTAAGAATAAACTTTGGTGAGAAATACTTTTCAAAGGTTGAAAATAAAAAATTAAATGTACCCCTTCATCTGTGGACACATGAATTTTGCATTTTCTGAGGGGAATTTTCTTCTGGATATTGGATATTTTCAATAAGGAAATGATTTAGAAATCTTCCACACTTCTCTGGAAATTTTAAAGTGAAAATTTTACTCGGGCACCAGCTTGATGAAATTTCCTAAGGAAAATTAAAAAATTTCTAAGGCAAAGAAATAAATATTCTTGAAAATGAAACGCCTTGGCTTGTGAAATTCAAGCCAAATGCCTAGATGATTTTTGACAAGATTTTTGATGAAAACAATTCTCCTGAGCCGGTGTTGGATGAAATAATAAGGAGACTGACTTGACCGGTCGAATGAATTTCTTAAAGGGAGCAATTAAAGTAATATTTTCAGAGGGTGATTTCAAAATGCTAGTGAAGTAAAATACGCCCATGCCATGAAGATGAATTTTCTTTGAAATTCTAGAAGGTCAAATATTCCAGACTCCAGATAACAAGTGTTGCAGCTGCCAAAGGAGGGAAATTCAAATTCCTACATTGGAGGAGTGGAAATTTAATGACTCGGCCAAAATTGGCTTTCTTCTAAAATTCGACTTGGCTATATGAATGGTGAGTTTTGTTTATTTTCTTCATCAACTAGTAAGTTCGACCTTGACCTCTGAGGTGAAGAAGATTGCAATGTGAAGAGAAATTGGTGAGGCAAGCTAGCTTGGGCCGAATTTCTTCGAAGTGTTGAAGGTTGTATTGCTGGAAGAGAAAATTCTAAGTGTTGAGAGGAAATTGACTGGGCTGAAATTCTTGAGGTTTGAAGTTGGAATTCAGTGCTGAAGCTTCTCAATTCGCTGGCAATCCCGAAGTGATTTTATTTTTCTAAGTTAAATTTCTAATGACTATCTTTCGTTTTTTGCAGGATGGCTGAAGTAGATAGAAGAGAGGCTGGCAAGGAAAACAATGTTGAATCCAGCAAGGCAAATGCATCAAGACAAGCTATGATCAAGAAGCTGAGCAAGTCTTTCCTGCCGGAGTCTAAGTTCTCTTCGAAGTTGGGCAAGTTGAGTGATACAAACCTGGGGTCTTTCAATTTGCAGGCTTTCAAAAGGCGAATGATGGGAATAGGAGGCCATCATCCATCAATCACTTCGCACAATATTGTCAAAAGTGGACTTTATGCAGCTATTGGTTTTCCACCAGCAATTCAGTGCCCGGAGTTGATTATGGAATGTGCTAACTGCTACAACTCAAAGCAAAGGACTATCACTTCACCAGATGGCAAGTTGTTCGCCAACCTCACACCAGAGGCTATTGGGGAGGAATTCAGAATTCCTCCATGACAAGATGATTTACAAAACAAGATAAAGGGTTGAGCGAATGTATGCTTCTACATTCGAAAGATGCACTGACATGATAAACTCCCATTGGATGAACAAGCCTAAGCGAACTCGCATGAAGCTGCCAAAGCAGATAATCTCAGATGACTTGAAGCAGGAATATTGTGAATTAATTATGATGCTTAGCAGAGTCCGAGGATGCGCCCAAGCGTTCATCTTTGAACCTTGAATGTTTTACTACATCAACCTTGTGCTGGAAGGAAAAGACCAAATTGACTGGGCGGTGATGATCAGTGATAATTTGCATGAACAGCTCATGAGTTTGAGGAGAACAAAAACATTTTATATGAGCTCATATATCATTTACATGCTTGCTCGGATGACAAAATACAGAGGGATATCATACAAGGAGCTGATTGGGTGTGGCTCTCAACAATTCAAGATTCACAAGGCCTGTCCACAGTTGCACTTGACGAGCACATCTCACTACAAAAGGGTCAATGATGCCTTCACAATGCATATAACGAGGACACTCCAACAAAGAACTCATCATAGAATATCAAAAGAAGCTCAGGAGTTAATTGAGAGGTACGGATGTTGGTTTATCCAATTTCCGAAGTTTACTTATATCAAGCTGCAAGGGTTCTCTTCATATCCTTACAGATTGCCCAAATACTCTACGAACAGAATTCTAATGTTGGAAATATCTAGGCAACTCATTGCCTGCGACAAGATTCAGAAGAAGAAGAAGAAGAAGAAAGGAGGACTTGACTTCCCTATCATCATGGGGAATTCAGATCAAATTTGTCCAACACTGCAAGCAGCCAAGGAAGTGGAAAATGAACTTCAGTTTTTCCACCTCTCTTATCACCCCAGCAGGCAGTATTATGATCCTCACAAGAATTTCAGATGGATACTGTCAGAGGAATTCAGACATGAGGCACACATTGAGGACTTTTGGGCAAGTGCGTCGAATGAAGTTGAGATAAGGATGTTTTCCAGGATACCATTGAGCATGATTAGAGAATGTGAGATTGTTCCAGTACCAAACCAGGTTGATGAAGATGCGAATGTCATGCAGGCTGATTATGAGACAGTAAGTAGGACACCACTCCCACTTCCGGATTGGTCTAAGCCAGAGATTACAGATTTGGATACACTTTGCCTACCAGTCCTAACATTCACAAGAGGATGGGTCGAGAGGCATGTGAACAGGCTCAAGAGCAGGTCAATCCCTCTTATAATTTAATGGGAGATCATAGGCCGCCAACTATCAAGAAGAAGAAGCAGGTTGCTCGAGATCCAGAGCCACGAAGAGAAGAACCAGTCTAACCAGAGCCTCTGAGAGTTGAGGTTGCATCACCTACACCATTGGGGACACATTCTCCAAGTATACAGGAAGTTTCATTATTTGTTGATCAAAGAAATATGTTGAATAGAGGACAAGAATTACAGGAGGCAAATCAGCCACCGCGAAGGGAATCTATTGGCCAGAGTGTCAACGCACCTATGAGAGATAACCAGCAAGAAGAGCAAGAAGAAACAGCCACGGATACTCGCTTCTAGAGGGAGATTGAGGCGGCATTAGAGGATGACACTACTACTAGACAGGAGGCCCAAGGTTCAGGAGATACTCAGCCTATATAGGTTGATGAGCCTCGTCAGGATGAAGTTAGAGAGGAAGTTCGTGAGGAGGAGGCCAAGAATGAACAGCCATTCATCATTTCGGATTTGCAGCAAGTCGTACCAGATTGGCTCAGAGACAGGATGAGAAGGGACCCCGTTGAAGAAACTGATCCAGCAGTTGAGATGGAAGAATTTTTTAGTAGGATCAATGTGCCTCCAACAAAGAAAAAGGCTAGAAAATTTTCAAAGATTTCAATAGATGAAGATGGCTCTCGCACCCTTCACGTGGCTGTACCAAGGGTTGAGTGCGATCGAGATGAGGTTGTTCCGGAGAATTATGTGATCACTACCATGGAGTTGGGCCATCCCATTGGAGCACAGATAATTGAGGAGTGTGATAACTCCTATCAGGCACTCAAGAATAGGCTGCTCCGAACAGAAGGCAAGTATAAAAGATTGAAGGAGCACAAAACGTTGATTGGTTATGTACAACACTTGTCTCGTCCTTGTGGGCAAGAGAATCCAGCAACTGAGCTCCCAGTCGAGTTTCCCAGAGAATCAGTTAGCGGCTTGGAGGACTTGAGGAGGATGGCACAAGAGGCAGATAAATGGGTTACTAATGTTCGCACTGAGATGGAGAAGTTTATGGAGGATCTTGCCCATTCCTATCAGTAGGCCTCTGGCATTATGGCGCGAATGGATGCAGTTGATCAGGCTTGGGGCGATGCTCGTATCTATCAAACCAAGGTTGTCCTTCGTCTATAAGCTTTGATGCATACTCCCTTGCAAACTTTGGTTGAGGGAGGCATAATTTAGGAGGGTGATAGATATAACTTCACCAACTGGTATTCTCCAATGGTCACAGGCCGAGAATTCTTTGATGCAACACAGGCAAATTCGGCCAAAGTCAGAAAGGCCATGGTGAACATCCTTGACGGAGTCCTGAACACACTAGAGGCTATCTTTGCTAGAAGGCTGACTTCCGAGGAGGTGATTGTTGATGGTTTGAAGAGTAGACTATCGCCATTCTTTTCAAAGGTGAAGAATTTTGTTCAGGATGATTTTGAAAACACCTCAACCTTCTCTAACATTATCCAGAATACTCAGGATGCCCTAGTTGCTTGGAGAAAGTCCTGTACTCGACACGGGAAAACAGTTACAATGCTAGAGTTTCAACTTGATCACACCCCGCCTATCTCAATTCAGGAAGTTAAAGTTGTGCTAGCCAGATTCATTGAGTTTGCAACCAAGGAGAAAGAGAATGGAAACGCCCTTCTAGATGAGAACCTTCTAGAAGATGATGGTGGGCATTAATTGCCCATGATACTTTGGGTGTGAGTGGGAATCTTTTGGATCATTTATTGCCCCTCTTTTTTATGGCAGTTTTAAGGGTTAGAACTGAGGTGGCACGATCTGGGCCATCCATTTGATTGTAATCTGAGCCGTCCATTGGACTTGGCCAGCTTTAAAAGGGGCATCCCCCCTTCATTTGTACCTCATTAGATCAGATCATTAGAATAGAGGCAGAGTAGAGAGATAGCTTAGAGTTAGCATAGCTGATAGATTGATAGTATAGTTTCAAGAAGAAGGAAAGTTTTTCCTTTCAAAGCTTTGTAAGAAATTGTTGTGAACACTCTCTCAATAAAAAGAGTTTTCATTGATGATAATCTCGTCTTTTGTTGTGAGTAGCTAGCGAGGTTTCTTCGTCCTTCTACTTCAAGTAGGATTTTAAAGTAAAGTAAATAGATTTTGTTTCATGCAAGTAGATGATAATAATGGAATGCAGTGTTTAATCTAAGTAGCTTCGTCTAAATCCATACCACTAGCAAGCTTATTGATGATAGGTTTGCCCTGCATGGTCAACTGGAACACTTCGTGGTTAACTTCAATTATGATTGGCATGTTAGTATGCATCGTTGTGATGGTATTTACATGTTGAATATAATCTAAATATCCTTAGCTACCCCTTTGAAGATTGCACCGACTTTGTGGAGGCTGTCGAGCGCGAGGCGAAGCAAAGTCTGGTTGAAGTTTGCTAAAATTGATCCACGCATCCCGCTCTTAGAGTAGTCCATAGATTTTCCTATCCCTACACATTTAAATTCAGCATTTTCTGGTTAATATTAGGAAATTGGCACGCACTTGATAAATCTTTCGAGCCACGTAAAAACCCTTTGTCTGCTGTTTGTTTCCCGCTTCTGAACAATTGTATAAGTCCCCTCATGATACCAGCAAAGCACAACGAACCAACTGAGCCTAAGCATCGCCTAGAAGGAACCTTGGAGTTGAACACACGAACTCTCTCACAATCTTAGAATGTCGGATACTTTGATCAAGAGAGAATAGGGTAGCCGTTGGAAACTTTATTTTGTTGTTTGGTGTAGGTCACAAAACACACATCAACAGATCACAATTTATGCTGGAAACTAATCAGGGTGTAAATAAATGGTAGTAAAGGAATAAATTAGGAATTTAGTAATGATTGATGTTGTCATATATATTTAACATATATATAATAAAGATAATCATAGCAAATATAATATGTTTTCTATATATAATTCATATGTTGATAAATGTATTTTGCAGTAATTGATGATTATATATATATAGGTTCATACAAGATGATTATTTATATGATTATTTATACATACATAGATATAGATAAATTTGATAACAAATAATATAACATGAGTAATGTATATACATACATACATATATATATATATATATAGAAATAAAGATATATATATGTATTTTGAAGTCAATTAGAAATGATGATATATACTTATTTAGATAGAATATATATATATATATATATATATATACACGATTGTGTAAATAATGATGCTTGCAGCAATTATTGAGCCTTATAAATAATGACTTCATTTATTCACCATGATGTTAAAATGATATAATAGAATTCCATCTATGTGACCTCGAAAGATGTTTAATATCTAATGTACTCATGAGATATATTATAGAGGAATCATTCAGGGTAAGTAATAGGGAGGAAATGAATAATCCTTTGACAAGGATGGAATAATTATATCATCTTCGATCTAATTAGATGTTATCAACTGAAATTTATTGATCTCTAATGTTTCTAATTTCCCCTTGGGAAACACTTTGAATGCAAGATTTGGGTTTAAGTGCTTCCACTAGAAAGGGGACATTACAAGTGGTATCAAAGCAACTTTCCTGCCACCCTATCAAAATAGCGTCTACAAACTTACCAAAGGCAAAGGTATACTCTATGAAAATATAGAAAAACATTCCGATTTATGCAGATCAGGTACGACTGGTAACCATTGAATGTAATCACTTGCTGTTGATATTCGTTATTCTTATCATAGCTACCATATGTAAGTGTAAAATAAGTATCAAGATATATATGTATAAATAGATATGTTATTTTGAATTGGACAACTAATGAGATCAGGATGATCTATTCCATCATAAGTATTGTGTGTGGAAACCCCATGAAACAACCATGGAAGGAAAGAGGAATCTGCAGGTAAGTATAAAAGTAAATACATCATGAATTTAGATATCAATGTTTAGTAAATATATCATGCGGTAGAATAAGAATATATATGATGATATTTATTCTAGTTGTTGTTGTTCACTTCTATTGATGTCATTTTGGAATAATAAAGTTATACATGCTACTATTTACTATAGAATTATTGATATGTTTATTTTGAATTGGATACCTAACTATATTATTGTGATATATTGTATCATAATTTCTCTCACATGAAGTGTATTTTATATTCTCACCAAAGTTTTGTATCATCAAGCAAACATGTAGAAAGTTAACAGAGGGAACCTATAGGTTGAGTAGGTACTAGTTCTCCTCTAGGTATGCCACTCCCCGGATCGGATGACCAAGAGTCATGCCATCGGGAGCCAAGGGGGTGATATCCGCTCTTGGGCTTAGAGAGAGTATCTACGGGCCTCCTATGGATTCCTCTCCTCTAGACTATCACAATTTATGCTGGAAACTAATCAGGGTATAAATAGATGGTAGTAAAGGAATAAATTAGGAATTTAGTAATGATTGATGTAGTCATATATATTTAACATATATATAATAAAGATAATCATAGCAAATATAATATGTTTTCTATATATAATTCATATGTTGATAAATGTATTTTGCAGTAATTGATGATTATATATATATAGGTTCATACAAGATGATTATTTATATGATTATTTATACATACATAGATATAGATAAATTTGATAACAAATAATATAACATGAGTAATGTATATACATACATACATATATACATATATATATATAGAAATAAAGATATATATGTGTATTTTGAAGTCAATTAGAAATGATGATATATACTTATTTAGATAGTATATTTATATATATATATACAATTGCGTAAATAATGATGCTTGCAACAATTATTGAGCCTTATAAATAATGACTTCATTTATTCACCATGATGTTAAAATGATATAATAGAATTCCATCTACGGGAACTCAAAAGATGTTTAATATCTAATGTACTCATGAGATATATTATAGAGGAATCATTCAGGGTAAGTAATAGGGAGGAAATTGTAATGTCCCCTTCTCGAGCATGATCTTTTCAATGGACCGTTGGCCTATTCCGGAGACCCGTAGGCTACTCGGAAGGTGAAATTAGGGTTTCTTGTTTTGATGGTTGTTGTTGCTCGTGATTTGGTGATTGAATTGCGGATTCTTTCTGGGTTTTCAGAGAGCTTCGCAGTGGTATGACTTGCTTTGCGTTCCGAGCACTTTCCGGAATTTACTATTTTTAGTAAATTCTATTTTTGGCAATTGACAGTTTGGTTCCTGTTCAATTGGCTTCCCTCTGCTATCAGTTCAGTTGGTTTATTCAATTTTGGCCTTGGGATGCAGTTGGAGAGATAAGTTCGATTAACTTCAGTAATGTTATATTTAAATGTTATATTATCCCCTTGGCCTAGTCTTATGACTTAATGTTGTTTTAAAAAGTGGTCTTCAAGGGTGGGCTCTTCATGGAAGGGATTTTATATTTTATTAAAGTCAAAAATTGAAGCTTATGTTGGACGCCTATTTCTTGGAGGATGAAATTAAAAATAAAAGTCAAAGTGAAGCTTTGAAAAGTGGACGCCATCTCTTGGAGGGAAAAGGTTTATTTCAAATTTGAATTTAGGGCTTCTCTTCTAGAAGCTTTGGAGATTTCTTGCTATGCCTTTATAAGGTGGCCTCTTTTCTTCATTTGAGCATCTTTTGTCTACAGGAATGTTATGTTGCCGGAATGGTATTGGGACTGCTTCGAGGAATGTATGCCTCCTAGCTTGGCATTGCTTCTTGCTTGAGAGATAGCGACTAGTGATGAGGTAGTTGTATTTGAGTGGTTTTGTAGTGAGCTTTTGCATTGTAGTAGTTGTGTGGCTTTGTAGTTCAGTTTCATGCTTATTAGTGAAATTCTGGAATTGTCTCTTCTTTATAGCTGATTGCTGTTTTTACTCATAAGTCAAAAAATACAAAAAGAATCATTCTGGGTATTGCATATATCTCTTTGTCTTTGAGGGGCGACCCTTTCTACTAAGTTTCAGATTTTTTGATTAAGAGTTGGATTTTATAAAGGAAAATCGCCCTTCTTAGAGGGCCGTACCATTTGAGCTCCTTGGGATTTGTGCCAAAAAATATTAAGGGTTATTTGGTGGGGTTTTGTTGTCCAAACTTGGTCGCCATCTTCTTAGAGGTGCTATGCATTTGATTTCAGATCATTAGAGTTAGTATTGAGTGAGAAAAGTGCATTTTAGTGAGTCCTAGGGGTGCTGGTTCTTCATATTTAAGCTGTTGGTCTGACATACCAGATTTGATTAAGTTACATGTTGGTGAAGGGTTGGTGTTAGGAAATCCTATTATGCTTTATGGAGGTCATATTCACTGTGCAGCATTGGAGAGCTTCTAATCTTCGTTCCTTGCAGGCATTTCCTCATCATATTGTAAATTGAATGAGTAATCGCCCATAGTTTGAAAACTCGGACTCCGGACTCGGCAGCCCAAAAATATGACTCGGACTTGGGACTCGGCATGGACTCTGAAAAGACTCGGCTAGGACTGCAAAAACCGTAGTTTTACAAAAAAACAAGAACAAATTAATGCATTTAGAGAACATAAGAGCCTAATTTGATTATCAAACACTCATAATTCAAATATTACACATGTCATATGATCATCAAACACTCAATAATTGAAATTTAATCATTCATAGTCATCAAATACTCATAGTTTCAATGTATAACATCATAAGATTATAAATGTTTACATATAATCTTGGCTTCTTTCAACCCCAATTCAATTTGCAGACCTCTATTTCACAAACTTGAATGTTAAAATGAAAGAAAAAGTTAAAAAAAACATGGGTTTTTAACCTCTTTTGACTCCCAGCCACACAGGAGAGTTCTGGGTTGGGACTCCCGAGTCCAACCTCAGGACTCTTTTTAACCCCTTTTGACTCCCAGCCACACAGGAGAGTCCTGAGTTGGGACTCCCGAGTCTGACCTCAGGACTCTCCGAAGGAGTCCGACCCGAACCCAGGACTCTCCTGGACTCGACTCCCGAGTCGTGGCGAGTCGACTCGGCTGGCCTATGGACTCCCGAGTCCCGGCGAGTCTGCCAGTCCAAACTATGGTGGCATTTCTTCTAATCTTGCTCTTCATGTTTTGTAATGCCCACTGAATAAGTGGAAGAGGCTGGCTTGCCGCCTATTTTATATTCTGAAGTTGCATTTGTATTTTCTTTATATCTCCACCATATGGTCGCCTCATTTCCATTCTGGATTGGGTAGCACATACTTGGTGTTGAGTTTACTTTTAGCATTGTAGTTGGTAGGGATCCTCTGACCTTATGCTCGCCGTCATCTGGCGCATCCTTGGTTAGAGTTATTCAGTATTGCATTGCACTGAGATCCTCTGACCATATGCTCCACCTTGCCCATCTCGGGATCCTGGTGTACATTCTTGGTTAGAGTTCTTTCCGCATCGTTTGGGTTTTCATCTAACCTTAACGGGTGCATGTTGTTTGTAATTGCATTCAAAAGAATTGAAAAAATTGGTTCGGTATCTTTCAGAAATGAATAATCCTTTGACAAGGATGGAATAATTATATCATCTTCGATCTAATTAGATGTTATTAACTAAAATTTATTGATCTCTAATGTTTCTAATGTCTCCTTGAGAAACACTTTGAATGCAAGATTCGGGTTTAAGTGCTTCCACTAGAAAGGGGACATTACAGCTGATATGAATTTCTAATTTGTTTTTTTGGTTTGATTTGGGAGCAAGATGCTTTGAATGCTCTTCAACAATGCAATATTGATTGATAATGAAAATAGTAATGACATACAACAATTTATAGCACTTTCCAATACACAATAAAGCCTACAAATGAAAGACATTTCTTCGAACAATTGGCATGCAACCTTCAGATTCACTTCAGACTTATATTCCTTAATAGAACAGGTCATAAACTGATTACAATTCAGATTTGAACTACTAGCTTGATGCAATGATAAAGTTCCTACAATGCCTTTAATGGCTGCCACCTAATTTTAGACTTGTCTTCAAACTTATAAGATGCACATATTAATGAAAATAAGAGGTGGAACCTGATTACAATAGCTAGAAGTGAACAGAAAACTTGGAGAAGTCCAAAACTGATTTTTATGGAATTTTATGTGTCCTTCTTGCATGAAATCACCCTCCTCTATGTTGGCCACCCCTGTTCTTACCTAGCAATATATTATATAAATAAATGCAGCAACAATGGCCCTCCAAATTGCTATAGAAATGATTGCCAACACGAAAGGAATTGATTTCTCCAATTCCCACAAAAATCTGAAGTCTCAATGATGAGCAATGAGCAAATATGTACTTCTCACCATGGCTGGTTGACCCTTGCTGAGATGAAAAATCAGAATGTTTTTCATACAATAATCACCTCCAAATATGCCAATCAATGTTGCCTCCAATCTGCAAATGATCTCCAATATCTCCAATCAATTCTTCACAAATTTGCAGTTGTAGGTTATTCTCCAAAATGCTTCAACAAGCTGATATGAAATCTTAATCTCCAAATTTGGCCAAAGACCACAAAATTTGCAACGAAGCACAAATTGAACTACTGAAGTGAAGCCCACAATTAAGCAATAATTCAGCTAATATTTCACAACCTCAAATTGCATAACCAATGAGAGTTTTTGTTCCCAAAGGCTAGAAATGGCAGAAACCCTAGCCAATTCCTCTCTAAGCAATTCCTCTCTAAGCAAGTTCTTCAAAATCAGATGTCAATTCCTGGAAGATTAGAAGCTTGGCAAACTCTCTCTTTATACTTTTCCTCCAAGAAGAGGTCAAAACATCGAGAAGCTTCTCTTAAATAAAATAATATTTGCACTTTACAAAAATTAAAATGAGTTTATAATATAAAGTACAAATATAACATTATAACATAACAGTAAAAATAATTATTATTATTAAAGTTACCCTTTAATAATATTTAAACATTATATCATAGAAAATCCCTTATTTCTCCCATTCAACTGAATCCAGGAAATGGAAACCATCAACTAACTAGATATCTACCACGAAGAACCCCCTAACCATGCTCATTAGCCTACGAGGGTCAGCAATAAGCTAAACTATCCAAAAGCAATGTCAGACTAAAAAGGGGACATTACAAAAAATTAGATCATACTCCAAAGATGTCTAATATAGGCCTACGAAAGGGTGTCACCTAGTGGCTACTACAAGATGCTTTCCACTCACCTTTGATTTAAGGTTGCTAGTTCCTATGTTGTAGAGAAGGATTGGTCCACATTCAACTTCATTCATTCTGCTAAGAGGAATAGACTTAACCCTAGATGATTGAAGAAATTGGTTAATGTACATAATGCCTTGCATCTTCAAGACTGACTAAGTATCAACTCCTAAATATCAATAAACTCCAACCACTTGTTGAGATGTTTATCTAGAAGATGCAAAACAAATTGATGAGGAAGAGAAGGTGTAGTCAGGGTCTCATTGGATGAGTTCATATTTGATATTGGAAGTGACTAAGACTCAATGGCTCGTTTGGATATAGATATCCCTGACGAAGATGTCTAAGCAAATGAGGCAAGAGGCCTCTTTTGATAAAAATATCCCAAAATGAAGTGCCATAGCACATGAGACATAAGCATAGGAGGTCCATTTAAAATGTTTTTAAATATCTTACTGCTATTCATTGGACATTTTGTATCTTTCAGGCCTTTTAGTGTCATATAATGAAAATAAATTATAATTGAATCTTGACACATCATGTCTCAATCAAACTCATTGACTTTGTGTAATGCTATGGTCCATGGATGATGAATGTTCTACAAGTTTGAGTATTTTAAAATTTTAGATTTCATATCTAACTTTTGAGTATTTAATTAAAGTGATGAATAATAATTTCCTTGAAATGCCATGACACATAGCAAAGAATCCATTTAAGATAATGGTAAGCATAATCTATTATCTTGCATGCCAAGTTGCCAACAATACCACATAACTTAGGAAAGATTTGTACAAAACTTTCAAATGAAGTCCTCTCTTGATATCAGCACCATTTGAGATTGTTATCACATAACAATCAATGATTTGCACAAGACTCAACCCATACAGGCACACAAGCTTTGTCTTGAGTGACTGCAGGCCCTAAACAACTCAATTCATGCCACAGTCCCAAAAAGGTGTTGCCATAACAGCATATGATCAACATCAAACTAAACAATACTCAAGAGATCTAAAAGGAAAAATGTATCAATCAAACTGGATCCAATATAGAATTAGGGAAAGAAGAATGCATGCAATTAATTAGATTCTTAGAATATTCAAAAAGGCTTTTTAATGCTAATGCTTAAAGATGCATAAATTTTTCACTCAGAAACAATTATTACCTCTAAAATAAGAAGAGAAAGGAAATAAATGGTTTAAGAATTAAATTTACAGGTAACTTTAGGAAAGGGTTGGTTAACAAGAGCTACAGAATACTCAGGTGTATAGATTTATTATTTAAGTAATCTAAAAATGTTGCATTTTTATAAGACCTTGCGAGAGTTGTTTTCTGTAAATAATTTACAGCCTCTCAGGAAAAGGTGATAATTTGATAACCAACACAGAAAACAACAAAGACATGGGTTAGTTAAATATTTCCCATGGATAGAGATAAAATTATCAGACAGCCTGAGTATGCACTAAATATTGCCCCCACATCAATGATTCAGCAGAGGTTGGGGTCTTTGCCAGGGAATAGTTGCTGGCACCTATATAGTTCAAGTCATTTGAACCATAATAATGAGAAATGTTGTTAGGTTCAGCTATTATCAGATATAGAGAGAATGTGACATTTAATTGGAAAGACGGATTTACATTCATAACATCTACAGTTGATAGGCACGAGGTAGCATCCAACAATTTGCTATAGAGTTTGGTCCTTGGTTCAAGATTTGAAAACACTACTTATTTATAGTAATGTATTTGCTAGTTATTTGTGATAAATGTCTTATTTAACCAGTGGTTTACAATTTGATTGAATAATCCATTATACTTTTAACTTGTACTTCTTGGATAACATCTTAAAAACTAAAACTGTATCAAACATGATTAATAGAGTTCTTCTTGCTCATGATGAAAATGACTTGAGTATTTCCACAATTTACCCAGGAAACATTACCTACACTGATGTATGGTAAATCCTCTACTTGAAAAAGATTTAAAAACATCCTAACTATAACTTATTCTTAAAACAAAAAAACAATCTGAACTCAAGATTGACTAGAAGTGCTCATGGATCTTTGTTAACTGCAGCCATCAATAACAAGCACCAAAAATAAGTCAAAAACCACTTTACTACTATTCATTACTCCCAAAATTTAATTGTTTTTAGAACATTCCATAAAATAAGAAAGGTTCACAAAAAATCTGTTCTTGAACATTGCAACATGGGTAAATATTGACAGCTAATTTGCTAAATGACCACCGCAAAATTACAGTTATGCCTTAACAAAGGTGATAGTCAAGGCAATTATTGAGATTTTAAAATACATATCTCTTAAGATACTGCAAGACACTGAAGTACCACCTCACTTCATATTATAGTATAAAGATTAAATATTTAAAAACTTGGTAAGACGGCAGACCAAGGAGGAGATATGTAAACAACTTCCAAAGGAGTAATTTTTTCTAATTAATTTAGGTGTAGAAAATATAAATGAATGTGAATTCCTAATCTAAGTACTTATGGAAGTTTTGAGGGACAGATAAGCCTACCCATTACAGGTGTTGAAATGAACAGAAGACTATCAATTATCACATAGCCACCCTAAATAGGAGTCTGTATTGCACATTTGCTCTATAAAATGCAATTGAGAGAAACACGAAATGTCAAAACGTGAATATTACAAGAGGAAAGCTAACGAATCTCCTGAACTGCCAAAGTTGTTATTAAGTTGCAAATTCAGAACAAAATTAAAATAATTGTATGGTGAAATCGTGATACTTGCTGCTTTGTGATAGGCAGATTATAGCTACAATTTTAAAGAGATGTTTAATAGAGCAGGAGAGAATGAAAAATCTGAAGTGCAAAACATACTACTGTAGGGCCCAGACTATACAGTTTAAGAAACCATCCCAGAAATGTTCAAAGATTATAAAATATTGCCATTATTACTGCAGGAATAATTTTTCAACTAGCTTCTCTCAAAACAGAAATTCTATCTAGGATGCATCTTGGAAAATTCCCTTCTTTAGAACCTATCATGCTTGCATCATAATTTCATACATGAAAATATACCCATGGAAGACTTGCATTCTTGCTGGCATCTACATTACATGTGTGAGTGCAGGAAGCCATTTTACAGCTTAGCTTCTTGCACTCACACAGGAAAAAGCATGAATACAACTCACAGCAAAATCTTTTGGCATCAAAAGTACATTCCGCTCAAGAAGCCTTTCATATACATCACGAGCAGAATGTCCAACTGCAAGAACAACAGCATCAGATCCCAACTTTTGTGTATTAGTGTGGTTATTTCCTCCTGCATCAGAAACCTGAACTCCTATAGCTTGTTCTCTTCTCACCAGGAGGTCATCCATTCGAGTTCCAAACATTATCTGAACCTGCATGGATTAATTGTTGTCTCTCATCATCAACAATGTCAAAACAATCACATGCTGAAAAAGATTCATAACTTAATCATGCGATTGTACATTTTCCTTCAGGCTAAGCTTGACAAAACATACTCCCAAATCTTGTAAATGTTGCCGAAAATTGAGTAGAATGCGTATCAATCTGTCAGTTCCCAAGTGTGGTTTCCCATCGATCAAGATGCATGCTGGGGCTCCAAAATGAACAAGAGTTTTTAACACCTAAAACAACAGCCCAATCAAACTATCATTCTTAAAAAGTAATCCTGCCAAAACTGGATAGTATATTTTATGTAAATATTATCATATATATAGAAGAAAATACTCCCCACACATATCAAAGAAACAGATATACATGTTGTGGTCGATTTCCATTTCCAACAGCACAATAAACCTAGTCCTGAATAAAATTAAAACTAAACTTTAAAGCTAATCAACAATGTAACAAATGTTTAGGCATTATACAAAATTTGAGACTTGCTCATTCTGCTATCAGGGCTAGGGCTCATACTAAATCACATACATCTTTAAAGCTCGTTCCTTCTTCTATTGGAGATCACAGTAAATTTAACACATTTACCATATAATATAATTATTTTCCATATGAAAGCCTAATGTCAAACACTTTAGTTTGAAACCCACAACATGAAAGCAAAAGAATACAGTATTGCAGAGACACTGGTCTCTCTAGAACATGCAGACATCTCTTCTTTACTCTTCTCTAACCCTGCTCAAGATTCTTCACTACTGCTGGCAGTTGCCAAAAGAACCATTGCACATTGAAATTAGAGAACTGAAGACTAATGGTGAATGTTCACATTCATGAAGACCATTTCCTCACAATCAGTGTTATTCTAGGACCCTTCAGACTCCATAAACCACTCCATCTTCCACCTCAGCACATCACTCATCAGCTACATTGCCCAAGCAGCCAGGCCATGGCATCTCCACATCAGGATACCTCAATGGACTGCAGAACATCCCCGTATGGTCATGGGTTGCAAGAATGCATTATCCTGGGTTCCTATCAGCTTTCAGGCCATGCTGTTGCTGACATCATCAGAAATTTACCCAGGAAGTCCCCTTGCATTACATTAGCTTTGCCACTTGGTTAAAGCCTGAACCAGCAATCAACTTGTTTCTCTTTTAGTGAAATTTGTCATTACATGGTTGTTTCTAGTCATTTCCACTCAGGTCAGATCTCTAGTACAATTGTGTCTGAAGTTTTTCGATTCATTTCAGATTATAAATCCCCAGTGAAAAACCTTGTGCTCCCTTGAAAGCTAAATGAAAAGTAATCAACTCTAACTTCTCTTTACTTGGAAATTTCCCCTTGAGACCAACCTGCAAATACTTTTGCTCTCTTCTGCATGTGGATCTGATCTTCCACTGCAATATTGTATCCTATATCAATTTTGCTTGGGAAATTGATGAGAAGTCCTCTATTGAGGCAAAATTTTGTCCATGCATCGTTCACTCAACATGGACAGTTCAAAAAGCTTGAAGTTCTCTAGATGCATCTGAATACATATGCATATGTGAGTGCAGCTTGAGCTTGAATGCATAGTCCCAAACCTGTTGCTCCATGTTAAATTGCCGAGTGCAATGGCCTTAAGCTTCCTCACTTGTCCCTAAAGCCTACCCTCACTCAAGTAAACTCAGATAATGCCTCCAACCTTGAAATTCAGCCCCACTATATTGGTCATAATATGCTTTGTACTTGAGTTGGGACTTCACAATTTGTTCTTACACTCTTTGGCATATCAATCAGATCCTTTCAATGTTCTTGATAACCTACATGGCTTTTGACCTAAAGTCAAATCATTTAAGTCATTAAAGGGGGAACCCACATGAGATATAAGACTTGGCAACAAAAGCAAATATAATTTAATATATTAAATGTTTGAAAAAGCCAAAGGAGGTCGTGTTTTTCATGAGGAGATATAAAAGCACTCAAAAAAGCACAATTCATCATTCAACACTTGGCAAAATTCAAGAGTTTTTGGTTGTGCGAAGAAACAAGGGTTTTTGCTACAAATTCGATCTTGGAGAATGTGATTTCTCTTAGATTTAAGCATTCTACAGTTGTGAAATACCACCCAAGGTTTGCTCTTCAAGTGGCTACACACAAGAGTCACATTTGTGCTTATTTGGAGATAGATTGTTCAGACTTTCGGAAGTTCTTTGTCTCAGATCAGAATACATATATATCTGTTGTTATCCTTTGCTGATTGAGAATCAAACTTGGCACGTGGGAGTTTATTAAGGCATGTTGTGCCATTCCTTGCCAGATGTACTTCTTCATGACAACCATGTGGGGTTTTATGGAGTGAAACACCTAAGTTCTTTAGCCACAAACTTCATCATTTTTGGCATCCAGAATTATGAGAGCATTTGCATTTAATTCTAGAGGTGTTATTCTAAGGGTTTGTAGGAAGGCGTCCATGTTTGCAAGCTTTCAGTTTGCTGGTTTCTATTACAGCACCTTAACAAAGTGGCAAACATTTTCTGGGTATGTTGGATTTAGATATTAGGTGGTATTTTATGAACTGGGTTGTTATAATCGAAAAAATCTCAATATTCTGATTGTAATAAAATTCTGAAAATTTTCAGCTAGTTGTGGTAATGAAAAATGTGAAATTTCTGATTATGCATTTGTTGAAAGTTCTTTAGTTTCCTGCACTTTATTTCTGTTTAAAAGCATTCAAAAACATTGCCAAAACACAAACAAATCAATCAGCAATACAAACAAAAAACAAAAACAGGCAAAATCAGAAAGGTAAATATCCTATCAGGGGTGGGATATTTCGCTGCACATCAATTTCAGAGTGGAGAGGAGAACGGTTTGATGATTTGTAGGTGTTCGGTATGCACCAGCATGCTGGTTTTATGTAATCAGACCTGCAACATTCAATAGCAGCAAATGGGTATGCATCAACTGAGTTATTAATGCAAAATATTGATCTGGGTTGTGTTTGGTTATTGCATTTTCTTTATAATCTTGTTAGTTTAGCATTTTATTTAATTTGCATCACTTGGGAAGTAAAATACAAAAAAATCAGAATACACAAAAAAACAAAAAAAAACAAACAGCAGACAGGGGGGAGACATTACATTTTCATATACTATATATTCATTTTAATTGAAAAAATTTCACCAAGTTTTTCCACCAAATCTGAGTTTAACTGAAAAAACAATTTGCATTGTCCAAGTCTAACACTATGAACGTAACTCATTTTTTTAAATATGATTTTATTCAATTCAATTAATAACTGCACAAGAGAAAAATATGCCATCCGCATAATTACAATTGGAAAGAACAACATAAAAGGATGGGGACATAGTTCTCACAATTTGCACATTATCACTGTTCTTCCCAATTTTAGTTGTCAACTTGCCATCAGTCCACGTACCTGCACCACCCTGCAACAAATGTCATCAGATCAATCTATTCTCAAAGAAATAGAATATCAAGCAGTAAAATAGCACATCTAATTTGTTTCTCCTCTCATGTCTAATTGATTAAATACAATTTAATCATGGAAAAGTTAAAATCCATGATAGAAAATGAAAAATTTAGGTTACATTAATTAATGGATGGAGATTAATTAAAATTTAAACCTTGATAATAACACAATTTTAGGGGTTTTCAAAGGGAAAAGTGCCAACAGATTTTTATTTTTAAGTTCTTTTCTTGTCACAACCATTCAGTCAATATTTCCATTGCAAGAGTAACATTGCATAACTTCTCTCTGGTTTGATTGGAAAATTTGTTGAATTGCTATTCCAGCAAATATTAATGAGCCACTACACTTTATCTACATGACCGCAAGTTAATATGGTCGGATTGTTACATGTTAAAAATCCTGTGAATATAAACCTTGATAATAACACAATTTTAGGGGTTTTCAAAGGGAAAAGTAGCCAACAGATTTTTATTTTTAAGTTCTTTTCTTGTGACAACCATTCAGTCAATATTTCCATTGCAAGAGTAGCATTGCATAACTTCTCTCTGGTTTAATTGGAAATTTTGTTGAATTGCTATTCCAGCACATATTAATGAGCCACTACACTTTATCTACATGACCGCAAGTTAATATGGTCGCATTGTTAAATGTTAAAAATCCTGTGAATATAACAAATATTTTGACAATCTACCATAAATTTATCAAATGTTCTGTTTACCAATATTTTTCCAAATTAAGCCCTCCTCATAATGATTATGGTACACATATATAGTAACCATGGTGTTACTTCTCTACAGGATTAAATCCCACTAAAAGTCTTTGCCAAACAGTTGGCACACCTCCATCTTGTCAGAATTTAGATGAAGTTGGACCAAACATTTTCCCTTTACCTTCCTCTCTGATATTGTACAAAAATGAACTACTTAATGCAAATTTAGAATATGACTCATCGTTCAATTCTAGCAGATATAAATTTCTGATACTGTAAGAGAATGGACTAATTAATGCAAATTTAGAATATGACTCATTGTTCAATTCTAGCAGACACAAATCTTAGTTATCTTTACCCTTCCTATTGCTCAAAATCATGCCTTCCAGACTCAAATTCAGCATTACGAAATTCAATAAGTCTACACAACCAATTAATGTTTCTACTTTGTTAACAGAAGCATGAGTGACTGCTAGAGATTCGTTAGTTGTATGAGTACAAAAGATCACCAAATTTCCAAAGCTGCCATTTGGCAATAATAGATATTTTAATTTTACCTATGTTCTGCCATGTTCCCTTTTGCAGGTAATATGGTAATGCACAATGTGAGAAAGGCACACCTAGAAATTCATTAAAAACCATAGAAATGATATTTTAATAGGAAAACGGCATGGGTATTGGGGATCAAGGAATGGGGATGCATCTGCATGGAGCATATTTTACAGAATGTTGAAAATATTTTTCATACTTATATTTAACATCTGAAAACATTTCATTATGACCAAATATCCAAAACTTCAATTTTTCCTATACGATGTCTCTTACATACAGAAACAATTTAGGAAAAGATTTGACAGGTTAGGAAACATCAAATTTCCTTTTTCTTCTCCTTTTATGCATCAGGAAACATCTACACTATATAGAAATGTCTCCTTGCCTTGATTTAAAAGTCATAATTGTTTTGGTATAGCTACAATATTTTGTGCACGTTTTTTGCCAACAAAATGTTTCTATAAACCGAAACTGTAATGTCCCTTCAAGATATTCAAAACTGATGCTTATGACCTGAACAATAATAGCATTCCTTGAACACAATTCAGATTAATGCACTTGATTATATAGTTATGATAGTGACAAAAGATGTGAATAGGACTGAGCAAAATATAGACTGCTATGTATATATAATCTGCAGCTACAGTTGATATAGATTTGACACCATAAGATGTAATGCTGTTGCCGCGTGCATATACAGTTCGTCTGGCTGGTGCCTTCTTACTTCGCTATTTCTGATATTATCAACCTTTAATATCATGCGATTTGATGATAGGCTGGGTGTCTGATTTCTGTGATGTACTATGCAGCCAATTGGGTGACTGATTGCCCCTTTGGAGCGATCTGGATCTGCCCTTATGGATAAGAATACTTCAGACTCATTTGATGCCTTCTTGCTGGCTGACCGCAAAGTGTTCATATCGTCAATCACCAAGTGATACGTCCCTTCAAGTTTCACATAGTCGCACTATATAGGAAAGTCATTTCCTTTAATTAAATATTAATCTCTAATGTAGGTCGGCCCTCATCTAATGAGCCGATTTCTTAAGCAAGTCGGCCTTGGCAATTAATGATGTTATTTTTATAAGAGTTAGCCTGTTATTGATGTCAGATTGCAACCCTTGGGTAATATCAATGACTTTATACTTATTTTATTATTCTGTAGGATTCATCTAAGCGATTTAAGGGGGAATATTACAGAAACATTTTTGGGGCAATTCTTTACATTTAATAGCTCATGTATCACCACTTATATTATTGTTAAGAATTTACACTATAAAGGCAAGGGGCAAGGGAGGACATTAGTAGCCATAGTTTCAAAGAAAGCTTAATTCCATGGAATCAGGGAAAGAGAGAATCACTTGATACAGCTTCATAGCCAACAATAAGCCGCTAAGTCCATCCACCACTGAGAAATAGAAAAAAGCAGCTTAAGAAGGAAGTTGTCTCTACAGAAATAATAGAGGGTAATCCAAACCTCTAATAAGGTAAAAATGCATATGCTTGAAGAAAAATTGAACAAAGAAAGAGTAAAATTGACAAGGTGTATGTCCCCACATCACTCACTATTTCATTGTTTCTAGCCTAGTATTCAATTCTAGCAGATGCCATATTAGTTGTTCAATGAAATGCAAAATGTGACTGAAGTGTAATGATTCGGACAATTTTTTTTTTGTTTTTGCAATGAGATTACAATTCAACACGCACCCGTTAAGGTTAGCACTAAACCAAAACGATGCGGAAAGTAACTCTAACCAGAATGTACACTAGGATCCCGATGTGGGCAAGGTGTGAGCATTGGTCAGCGGGTGTAATGCAAATGCAACTGAAAGGAACTCTAACCAAGAATGCGCCTGTGCAGACGAGCATATGGTCAGAGGATCAATGCATGATGAACAGAATGTAACCCTAACCAAGAATGGCGCCAAGTGATGGCGAGCATATGGTCAGAGGGTCCCTAGACTACTCAACTGAAAGCAAATAGGCGGCAAGCCAGCCTCTTCCACTTATTCAGTGGGAAATACAATAGATTAAATGCAAGATAAGAGAGAATGGCTGATAGTACTACTAACAGCTTACAATATGTCAGAATGATCATTTAAATCTAGAGTTTTTCAAGTCTTCATTGCTGCAACTGTATAGAATGTCTTCCAAGGACCAAATGTAACTTTCGATGCTTAATCCAAACCAAAGAGACAACTTCTTAATTCTGATATATCAGACCTGCAACTTAAAATGGATAAATCTGCAATACAATACTCACTAAAATACTCATATCTTGCTCAAATCTCACTCAAATGACAAGGAATCAAATGCAGATTGCCCTAAGCATGAAGGCGCCCCAAATGAAACCCTAAAACCTCACCAAATACCCTTCATTCTTTTTGCACAAATTTCAAGACTAAATCAAAATGGTACGGCCCTCTTAAAGGGGCGATTTTGCTAGATAAAATCAGAAACTGCAAATAAAAATCCACAAATTTGCAAGATGGGTCGCCCCAAGTAGACAAGATGATATGATGAACACCCAGAACAATATCTTTTTGTATTTTTGATTTATGAATGAAAACTGCCTACAGCTATGCAACATCAGCAACTCTGAAACATGACAAAATGCTTGAATAACATCTACCAAAGCAATGAAACTCAACTACAATGCAAAACAACCCAACTACAAGCTAACCTCTCAACTAGTTGCTATCTTTCAAGCAAGAAGATGAGCCAATGCTAGGAGGTGTGCTTTCCTCAAAGCGAGTGCCTGAAGACAATTCAGCAGCATAACGGTGTAGTAGAAAAAGATCCCAAATGAAGAGCTATGGCCTGAATATATAGACATGAAGAGAACCATCTAGAAGCTTCAAGAAGGGCGCCCAAAACCCTAATTTTGAATTCAACATTTCCCTCCAAAAGATGGCGTCCTTTTTCACTTACTGAAATATTTCACTTTTTTAAAATAAAAGTCAATCACCTTAAGTGGGCGTCCATTTCTCTTAGCTCAATATTTGACTTTTAAAACATAATTTATCTCCATGACGCCTTGACCCTTAAAGTCCCCTTTTTAAAAACAACATGAAGTTGTACTGCTAGGTAAAGGGGTGCTATAATATTAAAATATAATATTATAATGAAAAATACTTATCTCTCCAAGAAAAATGCATCCAAGGCCAAAAACTGAAGTGCCAGCTGAACCAACTGAAGAAGAAGACCAACTGAACTGAACCCCGCCTGTCCACTGCCAAAAATAGAATTTACTAAAAATAGTAAATTCGTGAAGTTGCTCGGAATGCCAAACTGAACATACCACTGCGAAGCTCTCTAAAAACCCAAAAAGAATCTGCAATCAGAATTCCAAACTTCAAGCAACAACCTCCTCAAAATAGGAAACCCGGCCACCATCCGCCAGATTTCCACGGGGTTCTCCCACAGGGCCACAATTTGGGCCAATAGGAAACCAATACATCCAGGCTGGGACATTACATGAAGAGAAATCTAGATTGGGATACAAACTCTGTGCAAGATGTCTTGTGATAGTGGCAAAACCGGGTTTGGCTTACCATTTTCTGCTACTTTGAGGTATAACTAGAATTTTTGTGTTTTGTAATAAA